>VDFB02329490.1:0-83833 GCA_007258455.2 Sequoia sempervirens | reverse complement strand
AAAAGTAATTCTCACTTACCAAAGCTATAGTCTTATCAATACCAAAGTGTCCCGCTAATCATCTAAAATGTTTTTCCTTGATCAAATTCTCTCGCATTAAGCTCTTGGGAATGCATGGTTGCTTCCCTTTGAACAATATACCATCTTCAATAAAATAGTCCAACCACTTGCTTCTATCGGTGGCTACCAAATCTTTGCTTGCCTTTCAGACCTTCGCAAGGTCAGGATCAGTCTCATACAAGTGTTTGAGCTCATAAAATCCCATCATCGCTACCCTCATCTGTGTCATCAGGTTTTTCCTTCTGCTTAGTGTGCATCTGTAACCTTGTTTGACTTCCCACTCTAGTGTTTTAAGAAAAAGGTATAGCTTTTCATAAATTCCACCCACCACATATGTGTAACAACCATCTCTTTCTTACAAAAGATTTATTATGAATTTTCACCAAACAGTTAATAACTCACATTCAAGGTAAAAGAGATGCATTTTTTTCTATTTAAAAGAAACATGCTACTGTGTAACTATTTGAACCATTTAGATATAACAAAACATCTATAAATGCTTTTCCAACTAAAAATATTAACATCATTTACTTTTTTCTTTTCAATTCAATGATTTCATTTCAGTAAGCTAAAAACAATAACTTTAAATAAATAACGTTAGAGATCCCTTATCTATATTCTTTTTGTCTTCCAAGACTCAACATGTCAACTACAAGAGGGAGAGCATCTCTCGGGTGCTTTACCTCCAACCATGGACTTAAGCAATCCCCCAGACACCTTCCTAACTGGAAGTGGCCCTACCCTTCAACAAAGGGATTGGTCAAAAACCCTCTTAATTTTGTCATCTAAGCTCTGGTGTTGTGCCCTACTTAACTAATACTATCGCACAACTATGGATAACTTCCAACTATGTATGACATCTCTGAATAGATAAGTATTTGGGTCATAGTAAACCAACAAGTGCATGCAGAGATAATTGCACTCACTATGGCCATAGTATTTGTATCATAAATACAATCACTATTAAGAGTGAAGTCATTTGTTCACCCACCCTACCCGACTTAGAACACCTTTTCTGACCTAGGGTATTCTGGAATTGACTGTTCCACCCATTGGATAAACACAAAGATCTTTTAACACAACATAACCTATTTTTCTATACTCAACTCAATTGAGTTGGTGAGATGTTGGACCCTTCCTGAACTCCCATGTTACTAGGCATAACTAATGCATCTTGACAACTACCACTGGTTCATAATATACAAAATATAAGAGAGTATCTCCTCTCTTAGTTAATCCTTTAGTATTCACATACCAAGATAAATTAAGACTTGACCCAACTGGTCACAAATAGTAAAGAAACTCTCATTCATATAATATTTCCCCATAGGGTGGTTCTTTGTTTAATGCAAACCCCAAAAGGAACCAGTTATTCAAATCCCAAAAAGATAGGGTCACCATTGCAAGATAACCCTTGCAATCTCTAAATCTTCCCAAAATAAATAAAGGAAAATTCATTCATATATAAAGCATTCTTGGATCAACCTAGTCACAAACTGAGCTTAAGGTTCCTTTCCTTTTTCCAAAGCCTTACTAGACTTCAAATATAACCCTCGAGAACAACAATAAAGCATGAATTAAACTTGTGCTCTCTCATGAGCTCTAAGTGCATATATTTACAATCAGCAATGTTCTTAGCTATCATAGACTAGAGGAATTAGCAATATGTTATAGGCTGCAAATTACATTTTAGTTGTATGCAAATGTTTTGAGGAATTCAAGAATGGAACCCTAACTGAGATAACGACTCCAACTTCAGTAAGCATTCTGGACAAAAACTAACTCAGAAATAAAGTATTTTGAAAAGAGGATAGTACAGAGTCAAACAAGAGAGAACTTGTAATAACTAATAAACATTGTTCGAAACTAGTCTTAAATCAACCTCTCTACTTTTCAAGAACGAAGGAGGTACGTATGCAAATAAAAGATTAAATTCTTGCCTACTGCTAGCTTGGACAAGCGATGGAGATAAACTTTTCTACTTAGACTTTGGCACTATTCCCCAATGTTCCAGCTTTCTTCTTTCGATTTCTTTTATCAAGGCAAAATGGATGATAACTGGTCGCCTCTGCAACCTTCTGCCTATGCTTTAAAAAGGCACCTCTATACTCATATTAGCTACGTATATCTCTATCCAATCAACCAACCCTTTTTCCATTCACCATTCGCCTATTTATCTCCTCATATTAGAACGAGCAAAATTAGTTAACAGGTGGTTGCAAAGCATTGGTAGTTATCTTTTAAAGATTACCCCCACAGGTTAAAAGGAGTAAGGAAGTTTAAAACAACGATTACGCAATCATCATCGCCCAATTAATTCCCAAAACCAATTCCCACGGATATCTCTCCAGAGATTCATGGCAAGAAAATATTTAAGAAAAGTAGTTACTGAACGATTTCCTTCATCGTTATGCGAGATAGTAGCTATAAGTATTACGTGGTAATCTCTAGTTATACCTTGCATATCGTGAGCCACCTTTGGAGATATTCACGGCCTATCAAGGATTTCATTCATATGGAATGCTATATAATTTTCGTCGCTTCTAAACTTCTATGCCATGACTTTTTCACTACACAAGATCATTTAAAATAAAGTTTAAGTATTCAAAACTATGTCGCTTGTAATATCACATCTGGCAGTTAGAAAGGTTTTACAAACATTTGAAATATAATTAAATCTTTGTCGCTTTCACAATATTACAAGCCGCAACTTAAAGCTTGATTTCATATTGACATTGATCGGTTGCAATGATTCCACAAGGAATACTAATTTCTCTTTCTCTATATTGGGGAGATTGAATCCTTCATCTTTAGGTGTCTGAGAAAGGTTTTCACCCTCAGATATATCTTTTGGTTTTACTATTTTGTGATCAGAAAGTGTCACATTGTGGTTTTCACTTGGAGATCTCGTTTTATTTTTAAATTTATTATTTTGTGACTAAAGAATTCAATCGTGTCTCCAAAATAGGCTTGTGTATCTATTTCTATATCAAATCCTACTTTATGGTCTCCAAAAGGTATGTGATCTCGAACTCCCGTGAACTCTAAGATAGCCTCATCATTTTCAAATGAATATAGAACTACTACTTGTTGTTGGTTCCAGTCAATTTAAGTTGGGGATATACAAGTTTAAGTTCTTTGTCTTGGGTGGGGGATGAAAAGGATGTGGTGGTAATAATGTATATCGAGGCATGTTTGAATAAGTCAATGATACACATGGGTGAGTCATCGATGTTCTCGTATTCAAATGTATTTAACCAAGAATCTTCATCTTCCTCAATCGAGATATCCTCAACAAGAGGGACCACATTTTTGTTTGAGGTATAATCAAGGCCAATGTTCTTTATTTGCTTTTTCGATATTATTGGTTCATGTATTCCCTACTATTTTACACTAAGGCCAATTGTACTTGTGTAGCCCATGCTTTTGATTAGTTGGAACCCTTTGCTATTTACATCCACAAGAAGTGGAGGTTCTTTTTGTTCATCCTAATATATACATTTTGACATGTTTCCTTCATCTATGATTCTTGTGTTTAGATCTCCCCATTTATCAAATGTGGTATGTTTAAACTTCTTGGATACTTTCCCAATATGTTGTGGTTGACCATATGTCTTTGGAGAAAGTGGCAATTTCCCACATAGAAAGAATATTTCCACAATCATTGTCTTTGATTTTTACCTTGACTTTCGGGATTACCTATTGATGGATCAACATAAGATGAGGATAATGGAAATTCATCATTCTTGGGAACTTGAAGCACTTTATAGTACTTTTCCTCCATACTCCTGCAGTAGTAGAAGGGTTCTAGATCTCCCTAAATTGTAATTTCCTTGTCATTGTAGGGAAATTTTATGCATTGATGGTCAGTGGATGCTATAGCTTGCATGACATGAATCCATGGGTGACGAAGAAGAATGTTATAGGGTAAGTCAAGATCCAAGACTTGACACGACGTTTTTGCAATTACTGGACCAACTTGTATGGGTAATTTGATAGTTCCTTTGGAATCACGTTCATTGTCATCATATGCTCGAATTGTGATGCCTTTTGTTCTTTCAATCACATCCTCAGAATATCCCAAGTGCTTTATCAATTGGAGGGTACAAATATTCAAGCTCACTCCTCCATCTATCAATACTCTTTTGGCCTTGTTTTTATGAACGTAGACCTCTAGATGTAGTGCCCAATTATGGAATGTGTGATATGGGAGGTTATTTTCTTGAATGTAATCAGTGAGTGGATGCAATTTGTCTTAACATAGCTTGAAATTGTTTGGTGTCAATATCGGTAGGGATTGATGATGAAAGGGATTTACCTAAGACCTCTTTATGTGCAAGTGAAATTCTCAAAGTTCCAAGATGGATATATGTGCGAGAGTTTTCTTGAGTTGGTCTAGTAGACTATAATCCATTGGATTATCTTTTGATGGTCCTTTTGATTGTAAAGGGGATCCTTGGATAGTAACCTTCCCTCTTCATGTGTTGACTCCACACGCAAGATTTAGGCATTGTATAGTGATTATTGAGACATGATGGTCATAACAATGTGTGTTACCTACAACATTATTGTAGGGGTGATTAACCTGATTGTACACTTTTGCTTTTTTGACATCATTTCCTTTTTCATGGTCAAGCATCATATTCTTGTATGTGCCCAAGTCATTATTTCCAGAGTTTCTAGGACGTTGATCAACATTTACCTCACCATGATCTATGAGGTCTTGGATTACATTTTTGAGTTTCATACAATTGGATGTCTAGTGCCCTTTTGTATGGTGATAATCACAATAGTCATCATCTTTATACCATGTGTTTTTTATTTATGGTTCCCCATACTATCTGAATTCTAACAGTTTTATTAGATTTGTTTGGATTAATTTATTCAAGACCGTTTCAATTGGTTCCCCTGAGGGAGTGTATTTACATCTTGGAGGATAGTTATTTTGCCTTGGTAGTGGTCCTTATTAGGTATTAAAATTTTGAACATGTTGAATTCCTTGTTGTGTGTTTGTTTTTGAGGGTACATTTATGACAACCTTTGCATCTACCTCACCATCATTAATAACATTCTTATTTTTAGCCTATATACACGGTTTGTCACTGGAACTAGATAATTGGTGGTTGTATTTGTTGATTTGCAAGGATCCCTTAGCAATGAGGGCTCTCTCAATGTTAATCCCTTTAGAAATAAGCTCTTCAAAAGTTGATATGCATTATATTCGTAGTTGAAAGGAAAGATCCGTGTTTAGATTTCTAGCACTTGAGGATTTTGACTTGTTATTTCTCAGGTATAGGCCACTTGCATTTTCTTGCCTTGTGTCTCCATATTTGTAAGAAAGAAGCAAAGGCTTCTCCCTTGATTTTCTTTAAAGTGTATAGTTCTTCCAAGGTAATCTCTGCATCAATATTATAGGAAAAGTGTGCTACAAATTGAACTATTATTTCTTAGAATGTTTTGATACCTAGAGGTAGATGAGAGAATCATTCAATTGCTTGTCTACCCAAATTGTGTGGAAAAAGTCTCATAAGTTATGTGTCATTATAAGATACTTCCATGAAATCCACATAGAATTCTCTTATGTGTTCTTCAGGATTTCCACATCCTTTATATTTATCAAACTTTCCAGCATTTCAAAATTTGAGGGAAATGGTACCATCATGATGCTTCTATTAAATGGGTAGGGACATAGATCTTGAACGATGTATGATTTTTAGTCTTCCTCACTTCTATGTCTTGGATTTTTTACATTAATGCTTGTATTTGTAATGATATGCCCATAGGAGCAATGCTTGGTGATGGGTTGTAGGTATTATACTGAGGTATGGTGGATGAGTTAAATAACAAATCTTGATAAGGTAGAATGTTTGTGTTATATTGATTATATGGAGTGTTGTTTGGATTGGTATGTGGTAGGGTGAATGCATTGTATGGATCACATTGGTTTTGAGTTATGACATTCTGTTACAAATTTGGTTGCAATTTTTGATGTTGTTGTGCAAATATTTGTTGTTGTGCTTGTAATTGTCTTTGCACTTGCAATTGTTGTGTTTGTTGGTATGTGATGCTTTGTTGTGGGGATGACATTTGTTGTTGATTTGAAGGAATGTTTTATTGGGGATGTTGTGGAGTGAGTTGATTTTATGGAATGTTAATCTGTTGTTGATCTTGTGGCAGCATGATGTTTTGATGTTGTTGTTGCACAACATTTTGTTGAGGAGATTGATGTTGTTGATGTTGTTAATTTTGTTGATTTTGATGTTGTTGGGGTTATCAATGTTGATGTTGATGTTGATGTTTATTCAATTTCATGCTTTGTGAAGATGGATTCATCCCATAGATTGTCATGTTTGGATTTGGAGCATTGCATGTTGATGGGATGTTGGTATTTTGGAAGCCTAGATTTGTGTTGGTGTTTTGAAAACCTAGACTTGTGTTGGTATTCCCTAGACTTTGAGCATTTTACAAGGGATTGACATATTGATTTGAGAAACTTGTCCCTTGCAAAGTAACAATTGGTTGACTTTACACATTAAATGAAGAAGGCCTTGGCATTTATTGTGTAATACGTTCTGCTAAAGATTCATTTCATGGGACGATTTTTTGATGCCATTTGTGCAAAAGGATTGTTCTTATAATGCAAATTTTTGCCAAGGATTGTTTTTTGAGTGTGTTGACATCAAAGTTTGAGGTAATTTTAGCACCATTTTATGCAAGTTTCAACATGTACAAATTTGGGTCAAGATTTAACATAGTTTCTATTATGTGACTAGGAGTTAGATCTTGTGACATTTCACTGACTCAATTGGTGTTGGAATGGTTTTTGTGTGTTCTTCCACAAGATAACACTAATTGGTAACATAGGTTTTCATAAAAAGACATGTCATAGAACACAATCCTATTTGTAGTGATAGATCGGGTTTATCGACTTAAAATAGGCCTACATAATAGAATACCTTCCAATGAATGGATAACTAGAGTATGCCAAGGTCATGTACTACCTTGAGACCTCTTACCTTAGAAGGAAAATTCATTGCAAGGGGTTTTGTTTCCTCAAAAATGGTTGGTAGATAGCAAGTAACTTTGCACATTGATCCTTATACGTTGCATCACTTAAGTCAATGATCTACAAATGGCTTTTAGGCTTGTAAATGTTACAAGTTCATAGTGGAGGTACTCCATAAACACCAACACATGTACAAACGTGAGATTGAAATCTCATCTCCTTGTGTTTGAAATCACTCGAGACCACAAAGGAGCACTTGACATGTCATGATTGGATTGAGCTACAACTTTCGCTCTCGCCCCTTTATATAGCTCACCAAAAAAATGTGTTTGAGGTCAAACCTTAGGGTGATGAGGTGCCTAGGCAAGCATCCTACTAAAATAAATAGAACTAGTGTTGCTTTTGGTCCCCAGGATCGTTCTTGGGAGTCGCAAGAGGATAGCATACGCAACACTAGACCTTAGGTGTACAACAATAATACAAATGAATAGTGTTTCTAATTTTCAAGATCACACTAGGTGTAAGGAAAGAGCATACACACATATTCACCAACCAAGCACATCAAACACTTCATTTTTATTGCACCAAGGATTTCAAAATGTGGTTCAATTTTAAAGCACCAATAGAAATATGCAAGTCATTGTAAATTCTTAAGCACCAAAATGAAATGTGTAAGTTGGGTTGTTCAATTTTAAACACCAAATTGAAATGTGAAGATTGTAGGGTTCACTTTAAAACACCAAATTGAAGTGTGAAAATGAATTTTAAGGACCAATTGAAAGCATGATAGAACTGTTGGATTCATTTTAGATGCACCAAATATCGATGTGAATTAATTTTATGCACCAATTGAAATGTGAATCCTAGATTAATTGAAAACCTACAAAACAAACATTAATATATTTTTTTCAAATGTCATGCACATGCTACAAAAAGTTAGTTATATCAGAGAAAATTAAGAAAAATAGAACAATGTTAGGGTTAGCTTAAATCAAAATTGAAAATCAGATTAAACCCTTAGAACTTAACTCACTGTTATACTTGACAAAAGTGTCAGATTGTCATACAAGAGCATCAGATTGTGAGTTTTGAAAGCGTCGAGCTTTTACAAAAGCACCAACCTTTAACAAAAGTGTCATGTTGTACATACAAATAGAGGATGAAAAGTTAGAACAAAAGCGTTGAAGTATGGAAAAAGCATCACGTTGTTAGGTTGTAGAAGCACTATAATTTTGTAGAAGTGTTAACCTTTGACAAAAGCATCACACTATACTTGCAAGAAAAAAAGATGTTAGGAAAAAAGCGTTGACCTTTATGTTGTATATGTTGGTGTAATTAATTATTTAATTACACTTTAGCATAAGTTTACTTAGGCATATTTTATTTCCTAGGTTAATTATTATCCTTATCTTGTTGAGTTGTCTTTTTGCTCAAGATAAGATTAGGGTTGTGTTTTCTTGCTTTATTGCATGATTGCCTTTTTGAAGGCTTTTGTATTATTTGTAAAATAATTACTTTCAATAATCATTATTCTGGCTTTTGCTTGCACACATATTGGCTCTGAGGGTTTACAGAACATCTCTTCCTTTTTGTTCTGAATATCTATTGCATGTGATAGGTGATTGTATGCAGGTGATTCTTGGGGACTGTGAAGTTGGTTTTTCAACTTTTACATGGTATCAAAGCTTCAAACCTGTTATTTCCTATTCGTGTTTTGAAGATATTATCTCACAACATTTTCTTCTGTGCAAGGGTTTGAAGCCAAGTTTTATTTTGTGGATCTAGGGGTACATAAATTTTCTGTGCATTTTTTGGCAAACGGACATCGCCATCACAATCAGAGTGCCCAAAAAAGCCTTTCATTTCGTTGATTTTGGAAAAATTTGAAAAAAGGCAAAAAAAATAGCCCCAAGGTCGTACGGCCCTAGGGCACACATTCTGAGGCAAAAAAATCACAAAAAAAAACTTTAAAAAAATCAAAGTTTTTTTTTTTTAAGTTACGCGGCCAGTTTACAACTGCACCGCAGCCCGATGGCCATTGCAGCACCTCCACCGCCCACCACCGCCACTCTGTAGCGTCGCTTGCTAGGCTCAACCCCCCATGGGCCCTTTCACTCCACCCACGGTTGTATAAGGGACCGGGAGTCAATCCCAGCCCCCGTCGGTCGTCGAGCTCCAGCGCCTGGTTACATTACCGACCAAGGGCTCCACCCAAGAACTAGCTGCCAGCCCCCTGGTCCTGCATGCGACTAGGGGCTCTGATTTTTTAGCCCTAGGTGCTGTAATTTTGCCCCTATTTAGTGTGAAAGTTTCTCTTTACAGGCCTTTTTTCATTTTCTCATAACTTGGGCAAACAGAGGCCTTTTTTCGAAAAAGAGATATTGTCAGAAAGCTGGTTCGATGCTCTATCTAGTGGTGGAGGTTTGATTTCCTCATTTTTCAGTTTCGATGCTTTTTTCACCTGTCAAAGCTAGAAGTTGTTGTTTTCACTCCGGGAGGCGTAACTTTTGCATCCTGACTCCATTTTTCGAAAACAAATAGGCGTTGGAAAGTTGGTTCAATGCTCTACACATATCTCAGACCTATTTTCTCATATTTTTTTTACTAGGTATCTAATATTATTGTTTGATCTCAGCCTTTACCTTTTCAGTTATTTTCTTGGGAAGCGTGCAATCAAGCTATTTTTTTGAGATCAACGAGCATTGTTTTTTTTATTTGAGAGTATATATTGTTGTTTTTTGTCATGGATACACATAATATTGCACCCCTTACTCCATTCAACTATTTGGTTGGAAAAAACAAATGGAGATTCATTTGAAACACAAAGGGTTGTATAGGGTAACCATGGGTACAGAAATTGAACCTACAGGTGCTACTGAAAAGAGAAAATGGTTTAATAGGTGTGATGAAGCTTATGGTACATTATTTCTGTCTCTTTCATCTGATCTTCTTTTTCATATTGAGTCTTGCACTACACCCAATGAGATTTGGACTACTTTAGAGTCTTTGTTTGGGAAGCAAGATACTATGAGAGGGTTTCATTTAGAGAATGAGCTTATTAGCTTAAATCCTAGGGATTTTGATAGCATCCAAGACTTTTTCACCAAACTCAAGTCTCTTAGATTATAGTTGTCACAGTGTGGTGTTCAGAAAGAAGACTCTCAGTTGATATTGTCCATTCTTTCTAAGCTTGGACCAGATTATTCAGTTTTTTTATCTACCTTTTATGCCACTAGGGATGCACTTGGTACGAGATTCACTATGCCATCTCTTGATGACTTTGCTTCATCTCTCACTCGAGAGCAAGCTAAGTTAGCTAGCATGGGCACGATGAAACCTTCTTCCTCATCACAAGCACTTATTGCATCACACAGGGATTAGAAGGCTTCTACAAGCAAAGGAAAGAAACAGAAACAAAAGGATTCCAAACCTCATGAGCAGCAGAATGAGTCCTCATATTCATCCTCCTCTTCTAAGGGGAAATCATCTAGGAAGGAGAAGACTACATGTGCATATTGCAAGAGGGAAGGACATGCAGAACATAATTGTTATAAGAAGGACATTGATGAGCTGAAACATCTTCTTCAAAAATATCATATTGATTTTCCTTCTAGGATGTCTGCATCATCTTCTTCTCCTCATTCTTCTTCTTCAGAGCAGCATGACAGGGGCACAACTAGTTTACATACTTCATCAGATATGAAGGGACATGCTCTTTGTGCTTCTTCAGGTATTGGATCAGGGAGATGGCTTTTAGATTCAAGAGCATCTCATCATATGGCATCTTCACAGTCTATGTTCACTTCCTTTGAGCCTTGCACTATGTCTCCCATTTTGATGGGAAACAACACTTGCATGAGTGTTACAGGGAAGGGGTCTATTAGTTTTGGGGACCACTCCTTTTAGGATGTCTTGCATGTCCCTCACTTGACAAACAACCTTCTTTCCATTTATCAGATCACTCATGGAGGCATTGGGAGATCTGTGGAGTTCACACCTGATTCGGTTATCATCAGAGACTTGGAGAGTAGAGCTATTATTGCTACTAGGATAATGGATCACTCATCTCGGTTGTATTCCTTCACCTGATTTTGCTATTGATGGTGCTTATGTTCCTACAGTTGTTCCTCACACTTCTAGTGTGCATCATCATTCAAAGGAGAGATTTGGCTTCTTGAACATTGGTGTTCTCACTTTGGATCCTGTTCTCGAGCCTTCCATTCCATCTCCTCCCCCTCTTGTTGCTATTGGTGTGGCTACCGATGTGGCTTCTTCTATTTCAGTGCAACAGGATCTTGTTGATCATCCATCTCTGGAGGTTTCTATTCAGTCTTCACCTACTTCAGCTTCTTCATTTGTTGAGGTCACACCTGCTTCTATGAAGACATCTTGGGCTACACCTACTTCACCTTCAGAGATTGCTTTCATTCGGCCTCTTCCCTCTCACTTCTTTTAGGAGATGCAATTTCTTCAGTTCTTTTGGAGTTACTTCATTCTGGGGGGGATCTGTGGTCTCTTTCTTCCTCTCTTATGGGGGGGTTCTTTCATGTATCTTTGTGATGGATGGTGTCCTTGGGGGGTCTTATGGAGTCCTCTTAGTTAGTTTATTGCATTCTATTTTGGGGAGGAGTTTTGTTCCCATGTGGCTTTCTCTTTTACCCCATTTAATTTAGTTTGCATTGCATTTGTAAATGAGTACCTGATCAGGCCTTGTTGTCGGAACTCATATTTGCATAATAATTTGCTTCTCCCTAAGTTGCACTTATAGGGGTGTTGGTGTAATTAATTATTTAATTACACTTTAGCATAAGTTTACTTAGGTATATTTTATTTCTTAGGTTAATTATTATCCTTATCTTGTCGAGTTGTCTTTTTGCTCAAGATAAGATTAGGGTTGTGTTTTCTTGCTTTATTGCATGATTGCCTTTTTGAAGGATGTTGTATTATTTGTAAAACAATTACTTTGAATAATCATTATTCTGGTTTTTGCTTGCACACATATTGGCTCTGAGGGTTTACATAAAATCTCTTCCTTTTTGTTTTGAATATATGTTGCATGTGATAGGTGATTGTATGCAGGTGATTCTTGGGGACTGTGAAGTTGGTTTTTCAACTTCTACAGTATAAGCATCAAGCTATCTCTTCCAAAATCCTTGCACTATTCCTAAAATCTATAAAACTAACAAACTTCATAAAAAAATGACTAGATTGGGATGTGGGTCCCACCCGACATGCCAAAATATTGTCTGGTTAGCTCAATTAATCAAATAACAACTGAATTAAAGCAATTAACAAGATAAATAATCAAATTAGAAGCCATACTTAATGAAATTTGATTAACAACACTAAAAGACTCAATTCAAAGCAATAAAGATAGAATTTAAAACAATTGAACCTAATTAATGTGCAAACCTTCCAATCCCATTGTGGATTTGAAGCAAACTTGTAGTTTAGTGATGTGGAGTGCTCAAATTTTCCTAATCTATTGTGCAAAATCTTGATTTGGAAGTGATTAATTCACAAATGCTCTCAAAATGCTTTCAAATTGCTTAAGAATTACTCAACAATTCAAGAGTAAGGGTGCTCTGAAAACTATGAATAAAATTCATGTTGAAAGATGAGGTATTTATAGATTCTAGGAATTTTGATCAATGGTGAGGATTGAATTGAATAATCAATGAATGAGAGGAAATCAAGGAGGTGAGTGTGAATCAAGGATTAATCAAGTGGTTGATAATCCACAAGGCATGGATCAAGGATTAGATCAATGGTTCATACTCCATGAGAGACTCAACAATTTCCCTTAATTTGAGGAAATATGTTGGAGATATTTCAAGTTGGAGGGAAAAAATTAAATTTGAAAAGGGAACATTCCATGTGGAGTATTCTTTGTGCAAGTTGGAGGATTGGAGGAAATTTAGTTAATTAAACAATTTAGAAAATTATTTAATTGTGCAAGTTGTAAGAATTGAGAATTTTACTTAAATAATTGTGAATTATTTAGTCAAGTAGGATTTATGGTATTTCAATTAAATAATTTGGAATTATTTAAGCAAAAGGGGAGAAAATGACGAATTGCGATGAATTAGTTAAATAACCTTAATTATTCAATTAATAGGAGAATAAAGTGAATTTAACTAAATAATTAAACATTATTTAGTTAAAGAGGGGAATTAGGTGAATACGAGAGAAAACAACATTATTAAGCAAAATCAAGGTGTGCAATATACTCAAGAAATTTTTAGGTGTATATAGGACCCAAGTAAACTTAACATGTGAATATGACCTATTGGGCGAACTAGTTGGGTAAAAAATCTTATTCACACCAACAAAGAAGATGAATATTTTTGCATTTGACCTCATAATAAGGGAGTTCAAAAGGGAGAAAATAAATATCCATCAAGTTAGTATAAATACAATAAATTAAACTAGCTATTTTGATGGATTTAGTAGAGAGAGAAACATAGACCTTTTGTAAGGCTCTCTAAAGCAACTTGTAATAGGAAGGTGAATTTTGAATGGTATCGACCATAAAGATATTGAAGGTGAATTTTCTCAATAAGGTCATATTATTTAGTATTCCTAAGAGGAATGCAAGGAGTTAATGGATAAATGTGATTGGGTGGAGGAAGGGAAATAAGCACAACATTGGGTTGTCAAATTTTTAAAGTATTATGAGTATGAATTACTACATGAAAGTTGGTATTATAGTAAATATTTGTGGATGTACATTGTTGCCCAATTTTCACCTATGGGCTCAACTAGGCAAGACCAAATTATGTTTCAGGTGTTCATAAAGGCCAAGTGGAGACATTGTTGAGCATGATTAAATCATACCCCTGATATATTTCTCAGGGAGCTCAGTTGAAAAGCATGCCTCAATCAGTTTTGACACAAAACTTATTAGAGAAGAAAGTCGACAAGACCGTCTTATTGTCTCCGACTAGTAGTGCCCTCTATTTGTTTGAATGCATCAGTCGCCAGGACATTCGGGTCGCCATGACTCTTTATGTATCTCTCTGCATGGAATGTCTCACCAAAGGTAGCTCATAAGGTTGGCGTCGGGGAGACGTTTGTGTTCGCCGTGATGTCTCGGCGACCAAGCACAGGTTTTGGCGAAGGGTCCAAGCTCGCCAAGAGATGAGGGTTTCGGCATGAGGTCTGGCCAACAAGGAAAAGTCTCGATGACAAGATAAGAGTTCGGCGAAAGGTCTCACTGACCCGTTTGTCTCACCAACCATTAGGCACAGGAGGATGGGCTCTCGCCAAAACAAGATGAATTCACCGAGAGGTCTCACCGATAATGAGAGGCCTCACCGACACACGGGTGTCTCGCTGACAGGTGATGATCTCCCCGAAAGAGGTTTGAGCTCACCAAAGAGATAAAGCCTTCAGCGTGAGGTCTTCCCAACTTGCCAGTGTCTCACCGAAAGAAATGTTGTGCTCGGGGAAGGTGATTTATGTTCGCTGCGAGGTCTTGCCGATACGGAAAGGTCTCCCCGAAGTGAAGTGAGCTCGGTGAAAGAAAGGAGCTCGACATGATTGTCTCAGCGACCACTGTGGATGTTGATATGACTCTTGCTGCCCGCTATGGGATCTTGCCGAGAGTGTTGTGTCTTGCCGATAGCTGCAGAGGGGCGTAATCGCATCAGCGAGACACTTCTAGTGTCTCACCGATATGCGATTCTGTTGAAGAGATTTTGACCGCCCAAAGTAGCTTATGTAGCATTTGTTCAACCAATTAGGGGGAGCTACAGGCAGACCGTTGGTAGCTTGATCGGTGCCAAGAAGATCAACAGAGTGAAAGTGACGTGGATCGACTCTTAGCTCAGAAGCATTCCAAATAGCTCGACATGGAGGTTAGAAGATAGACACGAGACCAGAAGTTAATGTGAGCATTGTAAAAGATCAAGGAAGCCATTCTCAGAGCAACTCTTCACCGACATGGACAACGGGGACGCAACATTAACTTCCTTCAAAAGGTCTAAGGGAAAATCTTTATGAACAAATATTTTTGTAAGCCTAGAGGGGCCGATATCTTTTTGTATATATGGCATTTTTGCCTCTTTGTAAAGGAGTTTGGACTATGCATTCAGAAGAGTTAGTGGTTTTTAGCAATCCTCTCTCAGCCAATGTATGTTTTGTAACTCAACTGGAATCTGGAATACAACACAAAGTTTACCTTGGAAGCCAGTGTTAATGTTCATACTACTCTGATTTATGTATTTTTAGCTTATGCAAGTTTTCAACTGTGTTTTCTAAGTTTGCATTCATACCTTAAAGCTGTGAAATTTATCTTTCCTTCTTAAGATATATATGTAAGTCAAGCCTTTTAAGAATGATGCATAATTCTAAAGAGGTTATGTCGAGTAAGTGAAATAGCTACCATTAGTTTCCCAGTGTATGTTCATCTTGTTTTCATTTCATGATTTCTTATTAGTTTGGTGTATCACCATAGGTTTAAATTTTAATTTTCATGCACTCTTCAGCTCCTCTTTCAAAGAACAGTAGTTAGGTGATAACACAAAGGAAGTTGGCCTTCTCTAGAGGTTGACCTCTATTTACAAAGAACCGCAGCTTTTGAGGTCTTCCCATGTTGCACTAGATTGTCAAATTTTACATTTGACAGGGTGCAAAATCCAAGTGACAACAATTCTGGCACACCCGGTGGGACTAGTTCCACCTTATATTGTTGTTTTGGTATGCAACCAGCGAGTTTCAAACTTTACAGAAGTCATTCTGGCATACTTGGCGATCCGTAAAGAGAAAGAACTTCAGAATCAGCATTTATACAGTTTATCAAAAGAGTTCAGACAAGGAGCAGCTCGTCCCCTTTCGAATATTTGCAGCAGTCACCACCAAGAAGACAAGGCAAAGCAACAGAAAGGCCAAGGATAAAATTTGTTTATTCCAAAAGAGCCAAATCTACTCCTCCATCTCTGAGATCTCATATTGTTGTCCCATCCTCTAATTTACCTAGAGTGCAAGTAAACCCACCTCCAATGGCTGCTCCCAGAAATTAGCCTTTTGTGCCATTCAACGGAGGTAGTCCATTAAATTTGTTACAACACAATGACATCCCAATGGCAGCTCTGAAAAGTTTGCCAATTTTCAGTGGGGAAGAGCAAACTACCCTGATTGAACATATACATGATGTTGCTTCCTTATGTGGTGTTCACCATATCACACAAGAAGATGTGGTTGTGAGATTACTTGCAACATCATTCAAAGGAAGAGCATTACAGTGATTCAGGAGTCTTGGAGTAGGTTCAATTGCCACCTGGGATGAGTTTGGTGACAAGCTACACAGGCAGTTTTAGGACAGGTTTGATAATTTATCCTTGTTGGAACAATTAACTTCACTTAAGAGGGATCCTTAGGAGCAAATGAATGATTTCAATTTTAGATTTCAAAGAACCTGGGATAGAATCCCTGCAACGGTGAGACCACCTCCATAATATGCATTTTTGTACTTTTTGAAGGCTCTTAACAGCGATATAGTTGTTATGACACAATCAATGGGGGGTGTTTCTCTACCAGACGCATTTGAAATAGCAATCAGAGCTGAAAACAGCCTAATACAAGCTGGTAAACTTGCTCCTAGGCCACCAATGCCTATCTTTCTAGATATTCATTTGAATATCCCTTTGCAGATACCACCTTTTGCACCTTTGCCACCTGTTCTAGCTGCTGTAACACAAGAAAATGTTGTTTCAAGTTCTTCAAATGAGTTACAGGAGATCAAAAGTTTGTTACAAACTTTTTGTAATAAGTTTGTGAGCTTGGAAAATCAACAATCGTATAATAGGCCTTACCAGCAGCAGAATTCAGGTCAGCAACAACAATATCAAGGTAATAGGCAAGCTTACCAAGGCAATTACCAGGGCCCAAGACAGGGTGTAAATACTAGACCTTTTCAGGCTTATGCTCCAACACCTGTTAGTGCAGTCAAGGATCTTGTCCCTATTCAAAATAACTTAGCAACAGATTATGAGTGGTGTTACCCTTGTAGCCAACCTCACAATCAAGCCACTTGCTCAAATGGACTCATCAATCAGGCACTTATGGTATAGAATGTCTCAAGTTCGCAGCAGAGTGCATTCAATGATGCATCTCCACAACACCAAGAGCAACCTACCGATGAAACTACCCTACTTAACTGGTAAGGTGAAAAATTTTGTGGATTGAATGTAGATAATTCTCCAGTTGCAGCTAACACCAGGGCAAAGAAAAGAGCTTTCGAGCTTGATCAAGCAGCTAACAAAGGAAAGGCAGTAGCTGCAGAACCATCTACATCTCAAGCGACTCCTATTTGGCAAAAAAATCAACAACTCCGGGTCAAGGAGTAGCCACACTTGCAAGCTAATCACACTAGCATAAAAGTACATTATAAAGTAAACCCAACAGTACCCTATAATATTCTTGATAGTATGAAAAAGACGAATGTAACGATGTCTATGTGGGATTCATTAGCTATCCTAGGTCAAAAGGATATGTTACATTCGGCTTTGTCAAATTTTAAAGTGTCTGATCAATCTGAGTCTCCAGTAGGTTAAGCTAGAACTGTGTTAACAAATAATCCTCAAGAAAATGATAAATAACCTAGCAAAGAGGTAGGAAAAGAAGTCAAACCACCTCCTTTTTACGTGTTTGTAATCATAGGTGATAAGTTAGTTCATAACTGTATGGTAGACAATGGAGCTAGTAGCTCAGTAATGCCAAAGAAAATTGCTAACAAGCTTGGACTAAAGTATCAGCCTTTAGAGAAAGGAGTGATCCAATTGGATGGTACTTCTGTTAATATATTGGGTGTTATTAAAGATTCAAGTCTTACCCTTCATGCTTGTCCTAATTTTTTAGTTCCCCAAGACATATATGTCATAGATCTCCCACCTTTCTTTTCTTTGTGCCTTTCAAGAGACTTTACAGCCAAGATAGGTGGTTATGTGTCAGCCAATTGGTCACATATGTTGTTTAGAACAAGATATGGAACTAAGGTTACCATTAAATCTGAGAGGTTGGATAAAGATCATATTGAGCTGTCTAACCCAAGTCCCATCAATGTTGTTTCTATTGTTGCAGACATAAATTGTGTCGCTTTTACTGACAGTGAGTTGGTTGTCGCTCAAGAACTTCAAGCAGAAGCTATTCCTGATGTGTTGTTGCATGAATGGGCAGTTGAAAATGTGTTGGACAATCCTGAAGACCTAATTCAAGATGTTGGTATGGGTAATTATGTGATGTTTGAACCTAATGCAGAGATTCCAAACCTTGAAAAGGATTCAGATTAGTTGTTGCAACAGCAAAGTGGACTTTGGGAGATGTTCTTTGATGGTTCTAGGAGCAAGAATGGAGCAGGTGGAGGTGCAATGTTGATTTCTCCACAAGGTGATAAGTATTTTTCAGCCTTTCGTTTTGATTTTGCATGTTCTAACAACAATGTTGAGTATGAAGGACTCATTCAAGGCCTTGAGTGGGCAAGGAAAAGAGGAATCAACTGTCTGAAAATCTATGGAGATAGTGAATTGATAGTTAATCAGGTTAGGGGGCTGAATGTTGCCAAAAATGATGCTTTGAAGTCTTACAGAAACAAAGTATGGAATATAATTGAAGAATTTAATGCCTTTAATTTGATTTCTATTCCACGAAATCAGGATAAGCATGTTGACAGACTTGTAGCAATTAGAGCGCAGTTTGATATCCCAGGTGATGTCAAAAAGGACAAAATACAACAGTATGTCAAGGTGGTTATCAGGCCATCGATTCTTGATAACAACATTCACTGGCAGGTATTTGAAAGTGACGAACAAATTTTAACTTTTCTGCTCCAAGAGGATCAATTTTCTGTAGTAAACCTGAAAAAGATCAAACAACAGTATGATGATCAAGTGATACAGCTGAAGACAAATAAAATTCCCAAAGGGTTGGTTACCTTGGAATCCATATTCAATTCTGATGACCAACTTAAGAAGAAAAAAGTCGGCATTCAAGTGAAAGAAGATCATTATGAAGAAGTGGAAATCTTTAAAGGTAAGCTTCTCAAATTAGGCAAAATTTGTCCAGCTGAGGATAAGAGAGCTTTCATTGTTTTATGCCAAGAATATCATGATGTTTTTGCTTGGCAATATTTTGATTTAAGAGGGTTTGATCCTCATATTGCACAACATACAATTGATTTAGAACCTGGTGTCAAGCCTGTTAGACAAAAATAGAGACCATTGAACCCCAAGCTTGAACCCTTGATGATTAAAGAGCTAACCAAGTTAGTTGAGGGGGGTATCGTATTTCCAATTAAACATATGTCCTTGGTTTCTAACCTTGTTTCGGTTAGAAAAAAGAGTGGTGAGATAAGATTATGTGTTGATTTTAGAGACCTTAACAGAGCGTCTCTGAAAGATCATTATCCCTTGCCATCTATGGAACAAATTCTCCAAGTCGTTGCTAGTTTAGAGAGATTTTCTCTTCTGGATGGATATTCTAGTTATAACCAGATTATGGTCAAAGAGGAGGACCGGTATAAAATAGCATTTACAACAAAATGGGGCACTATGGCTTACAAAAGAATGTCTTGTGGTTTATCCAATGCTGGTGGCACCTTTCAGCGTGCCATGGATATGGCATTCTAGAATTTAATTCAGAAGTTTCTGCTAGTTTATTTAGATGACACAATAGTATATTCAAAAAATGCAGATGAACATTTGTCACATCTCAAGCAAGTTTTTGAAAAATGCAGGGAATATGGAATATCTCTCAATCCGAGAAAGAGTATTTTTGCAATTCATGAAGGTAAACTGTTAGGCCATATAGTATCAAAAGATGGAGTTACCATTGATCTTGAAAGAGTCAAAGCTATACTTGAACTACCATTACCCAATCACAAGAAAGGATTGCAGAGCTTTTTAGGGAGAATTAACTTTCTGAGAAGATTCATTCCTGATATTGCGAATTTATTACAGCCCTTGACCGTCATGCTTAAAAAGAATGCAGTTTTCAGTTGGACTGGAGAAGCAAAACACAGTTTTGAAGAAATCAAGGAAGTTTTAGCATCAACTCCACACACTGGTAAATCCAGATTTCTCTAAAGACTTCTTCTTATATGCTTTTGGCAGTGTTGGTTCAATCTCGACTATGCCGGTACAGAAAAATAGTGATAATTTAGAGCAGCCAATAGCCTTCTTTAGTCAAGCACTTTTTGATTATGAAGAGAAATATACATTTGTTGAAAAGCATGTTCTCGCTGTGTTCATAAGCCTAAAGAAGTTTAAGCCTCTAGTTTCAAACAACAAAATTCATATTCTGGTTGCACACTCAAGTGTGAAGGATTTTTTGTTGAACAAAGATCTGAGTGAGAAAAGGCAAGGTGGATCACAAAAGTAATGGAATTTGATGTTAATATCAACATCACAAAACTTGTCAGGGGTAGAGGAATTTGTGAGCAACTTGCCTCCACTTCCGAAGATACACAAAAATCATAAACTGGTGTTGTTTTGGCTAATACAGATGGACCTCAAAGCGTTCAAGGCGCTACACCTGCACTAACAACAAATTGGGTTCAAGACATGACCCATTTTTTACGAACTGGTGAGTGTCCATCAGGTTTAGACAGAGCTAAACGAAGATACTTCAAGCTGCAGTCTATACCATATGTGTTGATAGATAACATTCTTTTCAGGAAAGATCTGAATGGTGTTTTGTTAAGATGTATTAATACTGATCAAACAGAAAGAGTACTGCATGAATTTCATGATGGAGTTTCGGGGGGTCACTTCACTCCAAGGACAACTGCTTGGAAAATCATGAGAGCTGGTTACTACTAGCCCGGCTTGTTTAAAGATGCTTATGCATGGTCAAGAAAGTGTGTCAAATGTGCTTTATTTTCAAGAAAAGAAAAGCTCCCTGCTATGCCTCTACATCCAATTCAGGTGGAGCAGCCCTTCATAAGATGGGGGATCAACTTTATTGGGCCAATTAACCCACCATCCAGTGTTGGCCACAAGTGGGTGCTTACTGCTACAGACTATTTCACACGGTGGACAGAGGCAGTAGCTTTAAAGGAAGCAAATGAATCTTCAGTTCTGAGCTTTTATGAAGACATAGTTACCAGGTTTGGAGCTCCTAACTCCATCATTTCAGATAATGCTCTTGCATTTGTTGGATTGAGAGTCACTGATTGGGCTATTAAACATGGCATTCATTTGAATACATCCTAAAATTATTACCCTCAGGGTAATGGTTTAGCTGAAAGCACAAATAAGAATCTCATCAGGATTATTAAAAGAACAATGGAGGATAATCAAAGGACCTGACACATTAATTTAAAGTATGCACTTTGGGCAGACAGAGTGAATCCTAAGAGGTCTATTGGTAATTCACTATATGTGCTCATTTATGGTCAGGAGGCCAGACTACCTTTGTCTGCAGAGGTTCCAGCTCTAGACATCGTTCATCAGTTGGAGATGTATGAAGAGCAAGACCCAATGTCCATAAGGTATGTAGAGCTCATGGAGCTTGAAGAATCAAGAGATAGGGCCATGAAAACTCTGGAGCATCATCAACTCCAAACAAAGAGAACATTTGACAAGAAAGCTACAGTCAAATTTTTTAAAGAAGGTGATATTGTTCTCAAATGGGATGTTCTGAAAAGCAAGCCAGACCATCACACCAAGTTTGACAACATGTGGATGGGTCCATTTATTGTTAAAGACTGCAAAGAACACAATGCTTACCAACTGGCCACAACCGAAGGTGAAGTGCTTCCTATCCCAGTCAATGGGATACACCTTAAACCCTGTTTTCAAGTCTGACGAGTTCCTCTATTGTGCATATTAGGTTAGGTTTTATTCTTTTAGTAAGTACTTCTACTCTTTAGTTTAAATGTTTTTTCATTCCCTAAGTGTTGTTCCAACACAGTATATGTTTCTTTTTTAGTATTCTCCTGTTTCGTAGGTTTCAAATGTCTCGATCTGCTTCATAAGTCTCAGGTAGTTGTAGCCATGTACAAAGTTGCCCTGGGTCTATTTCTAAGGTTTTCCTAATGACTCCATGCCCAATGGATAAGCCTAGGCTACTAGTTTTCATGTTTAGCAGGCAAACATCCAACTGATGTCACCAGAAATGTTGCCCAATTTTCACCTATGGGCTCAACTAGGCAAGACCAAATTATGTTTCAGGTGTTCGTAAAGGCCAAGTGGAGACATTTTTGAGCATGATTAAATCATACCCCTGATATATTTCTTAGGGAGCTCAGTTTAAAAGCATGCCTCAATCAGTTTTGACACAAAACTTATCAAAGAAGAAAGTCGGCAAGACCCTCTTGTTATCTTGCCGACTAGCAGTGCCCTCTATTTGTTCGAATGCATCGGTTGCCAAGACATTCGGGTTGCCATGACTCTTTATGTATCTGTCCACAGGGAATGTCTCGCCGAAGGTAGCTCATAAGGTTGGCGTCGAGGAGACATTTGTGTTCGCTGTGATGTCTCAGCGACCAAGCACAGGTTTCGGCAAAGGGTCTGAGCTCCCCTGGAGATGAGGGTTTCGGCATGAGGTCTGGCCAACAAGGAGAAGTCTCGATGACAAGATAAGAGTTTGGCGAAAGGTCTCACTGACCATTAGGCACAGGAGGATGGTCTCTCACCAAAACAAGATGAATTCGCCGAGAGGTCTCATTGATAATGAGAGGCCTCGCCGACACATGGGTGTCTCACCGACAGGTGAAGGTCTCCCCAAAAGAGGTCCGAGCTCACCAAAGAGATAAAGCCTTCGGCATGAGGTCTTCCTGACTTGCCAGTGTCTCACCGAAAGAAATGTTGCACTCGAGGAAGGTGATTTGTGTTCGTTGTGAGGTATTGTCGATACGGAAAGGTCTCCCCGAAGTGAAGTGAGCTCGGCGAAAGAAAGGAGCTCGACATGATTGTCTCAGCGACCACTGTGGATGTCGATATGACTCTTGCCACCCGCTATGGGGTCTTGCCGAGAGTGTTGTGTATTGCCGATAGCTGTAGAGGCGCGTAATCGTATCGGCGAGACACTTCTAGTGTCTCACCGATATGTAATTTTGTTGAAGAGCTTTTGGCCGCTTGAAGTAGCTTGTGTGGCATTTGTTCGACCAATCAGGGGGAGCTACAGGCGAACCGTTGGCAGCTTGACTAGTGCCAAGAAGATCAATAGAGTGAAAGCGAAGTGGATCGGCTATGAGCTCAGAAGCATTCCAAGTAGCTCGACAGGGAGGTTAGAAGATAGACACAAGACCAGAAGTTAATGCGGGTGTTGTAAAAGATCAAGGAAGCCATTCCCAGAGCAAATCTTCATCGACATGGACAGCGGGGATGCAACATTAACTTCCTTTAAAATATCTAAGGGCAGATCTTTATGAACATATATTTTTGTAAGCCTAGAGGGGTCGATATCTTTTTGTATATATGGCATTTTTGCCTCTTTGTAAAGGAGTTCGGACTATGCATTCATAAGAGTTAGTGGTTTTTAGCAATCCTCTCTCAGCCGATGTATGCTTTGTAACTCAACTGGAATCTAGAATACAACACAAAGTTTACCTTGGAAGCCAGTGTTAATGTTCAGACTACTCTCATTTCTGTATTTTTAGCTTATGCAAGTTTTCGACTGTATTTTCTAAGTCTGCATTCATACCTTAAGGCTGTGAAATTTATCTTTCCTTCTTAAGATATATATGTAGGTCAAGCCTTTTAAGAATGATGCATAAGTCTAAAGAGGTTATGTTGAGTAAGTGAAATAGCTACCATTAGTTTCCCAGTGTATGTTCATCTTGTTTTCATTTCATGATTTCTTATTAGTTTGGTGTATCACCATAGGTTTAAATTTTAATTTTCATGCACTCTTCATCCCCTTTTCTTTCAAAAAATAGTAGTTAGGTGATAACACAAAGGAAGCCAGCCTTCTTCGGAGGTTGACCTCTATTTACAAAGAACCACAGCTTTTGAGGTCTTCCCATGTTGCACTGGATTGTCGAATTTTACATTTGACAGGGTGCAAAATCCAAGTGACAACATACACATTGGTGTAGAAGATGGGATAAGAATATTGAAACAAGGGTTATTATCTTCATTTAAAAGATTATATATTAAGAATGAGTTTTGAAGGGGCGAATGAATCAAATGCCACCCACACATTAATCTTATGAAAAATAGAAGTTTGAAAATAATTAATTGGTGTACTAGGTTCTATCTGATTAAAATTAGAATACTCACTTGTTAAGTCTATATGTGAAGCAAATATTAACTAACAAATTTAAAAAAAGATTTTTAAAATATTCAAGAGCATCATTTAACAAAAAAATCCAAATTTTTATCCAACTAACACTAACAATTAAATAAGTAGGCAACTAAATATTTTAAAAAATCAAATTCGTAGGATGATAATGTGACTGTTCAAATAATAGTGTGATTGTGTATATGTTAATGCAGTTATACTAAAGGCTAGAAGAAAAAGCCAAGGAAAGTGTTAGAAAATTTTAAACAACCAAAGTATACCAAAACGACATAATTTTTTAGAAAATTGGTGAAGGAGAATGGTTAAAAGCCATAGGTTTAATGTGCCCTCAAACATGCTAAGAGGGTAGACATTGAAATGGGTGAAAAACATAATGTGATAATTGCAAGGTATATAGTTTTTTGCATTACACCATGATTGCTAGAGGGGATCCTATAAGGATGCATATGGACTTGATCCATGGTAGTGTGAGGGAGTCCTAAGATGTCACACATTGATTCTTTGCTTATATAGTTTTGACACTATATTATATGGGAAATTGAATTAGACCCTTGGATTTTTAACACATATTGATCTATGATTAATGCTTATGGATGATAGTTAGATGTATTTTGATTTTGATGCATACGTTATATTATATGATCATATAATGCACATGTTTCACTTCGGTTATGGTTTTATAGACTAACCCTACTGATGAAAAATAAGTGCAAATGAATGTAGGTACATGTCGAAGACGAGAACATGGTCGAGGTAAAGGTGATTAGTTGATTGACATTGATTCAAATATGATGGGAATATTGCACACACCACATAGATTCATATATTTTCGCATTTGCATATAGTTTGGCCAAGAATGCTTTGTGCTTGTTCAAAAATGAAGAAAATTAGTTTAATATGCATTTTAATGTGGTTAGTAATTTTTTAAAAATATTTGATTAAAAAGGTTAAATATCTTTTGTTTGATCAACATGCTTCTTTATGTTGTGCGTTTATATCTTATGATTGGCTAAGTTGCAAATTATGCATTAAGTTTTATGTATGGTTAACAAAATTAAAATTATGCACTATATACTTATGATTGATTTAATTAAGAAAGTTAATTTTATTTAAAATAAAATATATTTTTATATTGTTCTCAAAAACATATAATATATATACAAAACATGCAATTATATATGCACATAGGTGAATTTGTTTTTATAAATAATTTTAAAAAATTAAATTTTAAATTAACTCTTAATATAAAGCATATGCAAAATTATTTTTATTTCAATTGACCATGCAATTGATAAAAGACCATATGCAAAATTAAACTAACAGTTCTAATTTAAAATGAAAGCAAAATAAAAATTTAAATTAAAAGATATACACTTATATTTAGCTTCAAGCTTCCAAAAATTTTTTTAGCAATTATTTTGTTTTAGAAATAAGCATGCAATTGGGAGTTTGGGGGTGCTAAGTTTAGGAGGGGAAATTTTATTAACAAAAAAATAAAACAACAAACAAGGTATGAGCAATAGAAAGGAGGCATAGCAGCAACATCAGGAAGGTATGAACAACAACAAAAAAATAAGCAAGCCATAGAAGGAGGCATCTGAACAACAACAAAGGGAGCAGGAAATAGTGGGAAGAGCAAGATTAGCAGGCACTTTGGCAGGAAAGAAGGGGCGCCCAACAACCATCAATTGACCTCATCCTTGATCTTCTTACCAAGCAAGTATTCTACCTCTGTTTTCATGAAAAATCTACTCTCTAATTTGATTTTAAACCTCAGTAAAAAAACATCTAAATTTGAGATTAAACCTTTGTAGAAAACATGCAAATTTGATTTTAAACCTCTGTAGAAAACTTATAAATTTGATTTTAAACCTCTATAGAAAACACATAAATCTGAAATAAACCTCTCTTGCATAATATTTCAATCAGAAAATTAAAAATCTCTTTTTTTATGCTGAAAGTAGCTAAATATCTCTATAAATGATATAGGAAATCAGAAAAATGATTTCTGATGTTTGTGGCACATAGATCTGAAAATGAAAATGTGACTTAATTACTTGATGTTGTTTGTATATGGCTAAAATCCAATCTTGTATTTCATGCAAATATACGTGTGTATATATGTTTATGGGTATTTTATACTCATATAAATAAATATACTTATATATATTAATACCAACTTATATTTATGTTGATATTATCCATTTTGGGACTGTGATTCAAATTCATTCTTGAGTTATCCTTATGGCTTATATATATATTATGTTGATCATTTGATAAACATTGAATAATTCCCATCGTGTAACTTGCAAAACACAATTAATAAATGATTATGAAAGTATTACAATCTAGAAAGCTTAGTTAAATTTATTGCACTAGTTAATGATGCATACAAGTGCTTATCAAATACATGTTTTTAGTTTCAATATTGTAAATGATTTAAATTTTTATTCATGCAAGTTGTGATTTGTAATGTCGTAAAATTGCACCCCTTACAATTTCACATACATTCTTGTATCCACTTTAGTGTCCACTCTTTTAGCATTTTTGTAGGCTCATTTAAGCCCCTGCATCAACCTTTTCCCCTCTTTGGATGCTTAGGGACCCCTTTTCAACAACTACCTTCATGTGTTAGCTTTACGTCGAACCTTGTTCTTTTTGTTAGGGTTAGAGATGGCAGATCTAACAATTAAATGCAGATTTAATAAACAAAAACAGAGAAACTAAAACATTCACAGAATAAATTATAACACAGAATTTAACGTGGTTCACCCAATTCTGGGCTACATCCACCAAACCGCAGCCATCCAACACTTTTATTATCCAGTGTAAAACCTATTACAATCTTGCCAATAATCGCGTTTTTCATCATACTGAAATACCCATCCGAACCCCTTTTTACCAAGCTTAGAAGCTTCCAGATTTGGGTTCTACAAAATCGGATTTTTCTTTTTTCATTGATTTTTCCCTTTTTCGGTGATCACGCGAAAAAGTAGGAAGAAAATTTTTCTCGGGGGCTGCCGCCCCCAAACCCCCACCCGGGGCCCAGCCCGGCCCCGGACCCCGGCGAGGACGGGGGGCTAGGGTGTACAGTATACCATGGGCTATACAGTATAGCATGATCAGTCGCCACATACCAACACTTTTCTCATTCTTGTCATTTTGTAGCGTGATGTTTTTGGACACTAGCGCATTGCGCTAGCATCCTGTGACATTCTGACATTCAAATGACCATGTTCAAGTGCCTTGCCACTTGTCAGCTACTTTTGTCAGTGGTAATGACCTGAAACACTTTGTAATTGCTCGAGAAGCTTCTTTTCCCTCCTCTTCTCTCTTTAAAAGTGGTCTTTTCAATCTATTTGGTCTTCTGGGCTTATCTCTTGAACTATCTTCTCCTCTCTGCAACATTCTCTTACTCTTTTGCTTGAACAACTCTCTACAGCTCACTACAACAACACTCTCAAGCTCTTACAGTGCTCTTTGCAACTCTTGTGGCTCTTGTAGCTCTCTCTCTCTATCTCTCTCTCTCTCTGGCTTCCTTAAGCCTTGCAGGTGATATCTATCTTGTGCCTTGTATCTTTGAGCATCTTGGGATTTCTCTCATCCCCTATCTATTCAATCTCTACTTTGTGATACTGGTTCTACTCCTTGAGCGAGGATTGTTTTTATCACTCTTATGTTCATTTCATTTCTACTGATTATTTCTCTTTATCTATCTGGCTATCCATGGAGGTGGGAATACCAAAATGGGGGTTTGACTGCGGCAAGCCCCTAAATAGCCCCAACATTTTCCCTCGATCTTATGTGTGCAAGTATTGAAGACATTTACTTGTTGGAGGTTTCATTTGTTGGGTTTTTGTAAGCGTTCTCTACCTCTCATTCTCTCACTTTATCATTTACGTCTTACTTAGCTTACTTTACTTTGTTTCAATTTTGCTATTCTTTGTTACTTTCCCACGTTCTTAAGAGTTCTTAGCAATTTGATTGCTAGTATTCACTTTGCTATTTTATGTGATATTCTCGGTTTCTAGTTTGTATGAGATGCCACCACACCTCTAGGACTACAACGCGTCGTGTTGTCATCCTTGTTCTGCGCTTCCATCCTTTGGCTGAGAGCCCAACAATCTGTCCAAAAAACCTTAACTCTTTCTAATTTTGAAACTCTCACTTTGTTCCTTGAGGTAGTTTAGGGCAGTTCGCCCCTCGAGATTCTCTTGAGAATAAAGAGACTCATGAGTAGTGAATCCCCATTCTCTACATTTTGGTGAACCTAACATGAAAACACCTTCCCCAAGATTTTTTTCGGGGCAATTCCCTGAACCCCAATTCTTGCTATTAGGGTGATACACCGACCTTATGCCGACTTGTCTATATCTTTACTTAAAAATGTACTTTCTATCTTTCTTCCTTCTATTTCTTTCCAACATTGCTAAGAAGCTTCAACAATTTCTCTTACAAGCATGTGAAAGTGAGCTCTTTTCTCCTCTCTTATTATTCTTTGTTGATCCCTCTCTTAAAATTCCTTCTAAGGATATTTTGGTGCAAGAGGATGAAATCATTGATACCTTTCTTAATGTTACTCTATCTTCTCTTCATTCCAATACACTCTCTTCTAGAGATGATGCATTAGTGAATGATGATTCTCTTCATTCCAATCCACCCTCTTCTAGAGATTATGCATTAGTGAATGATGATTCTCTTCATTCCAATGCACCCTCTTCTATAGACGACACATTGGTGAATGATGATGTTCCTCTCACATCTGATCCCCCACAGATAGATGTTGAGCATACTTCTTTAAATAATTATTCCACTAATGTGTGATGAATCTGTAAATGTAATTTGTGTCTCTACTACCCCTCAAAGGCCTAAGAGATCGGTCATTTATTTGAATCTATCTATCCCTTCTCCTAAAAGGATTTGTTCTATTAATGGTGTTCCATTTGATAGTGATTCTCCTAATCCTTGTAGGGCTCCCTCTTATAGAGTGGTAGCCCATACTTATAATACTAGAAGGAATAAACAAAATGTTAATCAACCTACTCCTTTATCACCTTCTCAACCAAGCCTTCCTCAAGCACCTAAAACTACAACTAAAGCACCCAATGATTATGATCTTGTTGAGCAACTCCACGTTACTCCGGCCAAGATCTCACTATGGGACTTGCTTCAGTTTGCTCCGATTTATCAAGGTATGTTTTAGGAAGCCTTGCAAAAGATCCTCTTGCCTTCTTCTGCCAGGCTAGTGAATGTTAATGCATTGATAGCTCATATTCATGTGGATTTTCCAAATATTATGTTCTATCCATAGGAACTCTCGCCTCCGGAAGTACAAAAGCAAGCAAACCCTTTAATGATCATAGTTAATATTAATAATATCGACATTAGACATACTCTCATTGACTCTGGTTCGACACTCAATGTATGAAGAATTGATCTATTACCTAAGATTAAAATTGATTCATCTTCTCTTACCACTTCTTCCATATGCATTCGTAGGTTTGATAATGTCAATCAACAAGCCTTGGGCATGATAGTCTTGCCTTTGAGGTTGGGGCCTATTACCATACCAACCCTTGTATATGTTATGTTAGAAAAGTTACCATATAATCTTCTTCTTGGTAGACTGTGGATTCATGCTATAGGTGCAGTCTCATATACCTTACATAAATATATTAAGTTCATTTGTAACAATAAAGTAGTCACAGTTAGGGCTGACCCTGATGCCATACACTTGTGTGAGATGGTAGCTATCGGTCAAGCTTTGATTGTGCCTACTCTTATCCCTTCAGTGACTTCCAATGTGTTAATGTTTACTCTAGTAGTACTTGTTACAAAGGATACTCTTGAGGCAGGTGTCCCTAAAGAAGATGCTTTTGAAGCAAGAAATCCTAAGTTTGCTCCTTCTACATCTTCTCAAGAGAACACATGTCTTGGTGATGATTGGGGTTCTTTATACTTTATAGAATTCTTCATTGTGGAATATAAAGTCAACCTGATCCACTTAAACCTTTCGATAACATCATCCAAACTCGCTATCAAAGATGGTTATTCTTTTGCATCACAGGATAATGTGAATGCAAATTGCAATGTTCTTAGTGTTGATCCTCCTCCTTTTGAGGAAGATGATCACACTTATGTTAAAGAGGTTAATGTTGGAAATCCTATCAAGAAGGCTGATGGTGATCCCATAGAGGAGTATAATCCGCATTACTAGAATAAAATTCTCTACGAAGATCCTCCTCCTCAAGGTTTGCAGACACATTATTGCCCTAGCTTTAAAATTGTCTCTAAATATGGCTATGGGTGTAAAGGTTGTGGGCGTAACGAACAAGGCATTCAGATCCCTATAGAATGTGCACCTTGTAAGTGTAATTTGGGGCTTGGTTGCTTGAATGAGCAATATAAATGGAATTCGTGGTTGAATGTTGACATGATTTCCACTCAACCTCATTCTCTTGGATTGATTCATTCACCATTATCTACTATCTTCATGTCTTCTTCTTGTGAGTATTCAAGCTTTTCTCCACAAGAGAAAGGATTGCTTCCTGCTCCTCATTCTTTTTCTGAGCAAGAGTGTATTCTATTGAGGCTTCTAAAAGCCCACTTGATTACTCTTCCTCCTCCTACACATAAGAAATCTCATAAGCATGATCAAGCAAAACATTCTTTTTGTGCATACCATCGAGTGCCTGACTATTCCACTAGAGAATGTAAGGCCTTGAAGGATAAAATATAACTTCATGATTCTGGTGTCATCACTCATCTATTTGTTGATGCACTTGCATCTACTTTGCATGACAAGTGATATCGAGACCTACCTCTATCTTGTCTCTTCTAAGAATTTTCTCATGAGGTTCTCACACATCCCTTCCATAGTGTCTGGCATAGTTCTCCTCCCTTGTATGCTAGGGGTAGGGATAACATGTTTTGGAGATGTGCGTCCTTCTTAAGGACCCCCTCTCTTCTCTCTACCTTTCAATTGGAGCGTCCCTTTGAATGGGACCCTTTGTGTCTTGAAGGGTTCCCTGCTGAAGGAATCCCCTTTGAAAGTTTCTCCTTCAAATGAATTCTATGGCGTTTGGCTTGGGGACAACCCGACTAGACTTGTATTTTTTGTGACTGTCCTGCAACAAAACTTGCAGTAGCCATAGGCTTTTCTAATAAGTCTTACTCTATAGACCGAGAACCTATAGAGCTCCTTTGCATCAAGCTTGTCTTGCAAGACCGAGCACCTATGAGGACCAATCAGACTCTACAGAGCCTCTCACGTCGAGCTTCCCTCAAGACCAAGCACATGGGGTACCTCCTTTGCAAGTGTGAGGACCTATAAAGCGCTTTCATCCTGCGTGATCTCTTTATTCAAATTTGTAGGTCTGAGGGCCTACAGAGCTTTTGTTCACCATCTGTAGGTCTGAGGGCCTGCGACAGATTTGTTCAACCCTCCCTAGGAGAGAGTAACTATGGAGCTATATCTTTTGGAATTTTCATTCCCCTCTTAAATTCTCTTATCTCTTCTCTTCTAAATTCTATATATTGGATCAAAGATCTATATCCTTCTTCATCTTGGGTATATACCTCTTTCTCTCTTTGACATTGGTTGCTTCACTGACTTTTGGGTGCATTCTTCTCTTTGTTTAAAAATTATTCTGTGTTATTTCTTAATTTGGGGATGACACATGGTACTGAGACAACCTCTTACATCGAGGTCTCTTTCAATTTCTCGACTCAAATCCTTTAGTTTGTTATGTGCTTGTTCTAACCCCGTGATGTAATGGTTTTTGATGTTCTAACATTGTTGTCATGTGCATATCTTTCTTGTCTAATGTGTTTGTTTTGTAGGTCTTTAGCTTGGGGGCATGATTCCTTGGTTCAAAGAGTTGTCTACTTCCTCTATAGTGTACTTTTGGTATCATGATGTTATTTATGTTTAGTATATTTCCTTTAGCATGCATATTAGTGTAGATTCATACATGCCCGCTAAAGTGGGGGCAAAATGTTATGCCGTAAAATTTCACCCCTTGCAATTTCACATAAATTCTTGTATTTTATTTAGTGTCCACTCCCTTAGCATTTGTGTAGGCTCATTTTAGCCCTTGCATCAGCCTTTTCCCCTCTCAGGATGCTCAGGGACCCCTTTTCAGTAGCTACCTTCGCGCGTTGGCTTTACATCAAACCTTGTGCTTTTCCCATTCTTATCATTTTGTAGCATGATGTTTCTGTACACTAGCATGTCACACAGATGTTCGTGCACCGCACTAGCATTCCATGACATTTTGATGTTCAAACGACCGTTTTTTAGTGCCTTTCCACTTGTCGGCTACTTTTGTCAATGGTAACAGCCCGAGACACCTTGTAACAACTCACGAAGCTTCTTTTCCATCCTCTTATCTCTTTAAAATTAGGCTTTTTAATCTATTTGATCTTCTAGGCTTATCTCTTGAATTCTCTTCTCCTCTCTACAACATTCTCTTGCTCTTTTGCTTGAACAACTTGCTACAACAACACTCTCAAGCTCTTAGAGTGCTCTTGTGGCTCTCGCAGCTCTATCTCTCTCTCTCTCTCTTTGGATTCCTTAAGCCTTGTAGGTGATATCTATCTCATGCATTGTATCTTTGAGCATCTTGGGATTTCTCACATCCCCTATCTATTGCATCTCTACTTCGTGATACAGGTTCTCCTCCTTGAGTGGGGATTGTTTTTATCACTCTTATGTTCATTTCATTTCTACTTATTATTTCTCTCTATCTATCTGGCTATCCGTGGAGGTGGGAATACCAAAACGGGAGTTTGACTGCGACAAGCCCCTAAACAACCCCAACATTTTCCCTCGATCTTATGTGTGTAGGTATTGAAGATATTTATTTGATGGAGGCTTCATTTCTTGGGTTGTTGTAAGTGTTCTGCGCCTCTCATCCTCCCACTTTATGATTTACATCTTACTTAGCTTACTTTACTTTGTTTCAGTTATGTTATTCTTTGTTACTTTCCTGTGTTCTTAAGAGTTCTTAGCAATATGTTTGCTAGTAGCCACTTTGTTGTTTTCTATGATATTCTCGGTTTCTAGTTCGTACGAGACGTCAGTGTGCCTCTGGGACTACAACGCGCCACACCATCATCCTTGTTCCACACTTCCATCCTCTGGCTGAGACCCTAACAATCCATCCAGAAAACCTTTGTGATCTACTCTTTTTTATTCTGAAACTCCTGCTTTGTTCCTTGAGGTAGTTTAGGGTAGTTCACCCCTTGGGATTCTCTTGAGAATAAAGAGACTCATGAGTAGCGAACCCCCCTTCTCTACATGATTAAATGGTTTTTCTAGGTAGTTATGATTAATTGTTGAAAGTTTACCTTTTGGGATAGGTGTCAAGTATGGGTTGATAGGGAGTGTACACACTACTTTTCTAGTTCTACTTTTGTACGGTTATATGCTTGGCCAAGCGACTTAGACCATTGAAATAGATGGATTTATTTTTTATTATATATTTGCTCTCTGCCATATCCTAATATCGATCATAGCATGTTCTCATATGATAGAAATGCATGTAGATATATCGGGCATGCACCAAACTCCATCATATTCTTCGATTTCTTTTTGCTAAGCATCCTGTGCAAGATCGGTGGTTCTTCATGTCAAGAACTCTTTGGGGAAGCGTAAGCTTCATGGTAGGGTGGAAAAAGTGTCTAGACCATGTTCTCATCCTTTGAATTGTGGATGATTTATTGGATTGGACTATTGAATATTCTAGTGTTTGTGTACACTACTTGTACACTCTTATTGTATTATTATGACTTGTTGGTGATGGACTACCTAATTCAACTATTGTATCACATTAAATTTCATGTGCTTATGGTTCATGTATGGAGTTATTTCTCATGTATTGATGTATTGTAATTACTTCTTGTTAATATGATTAATTTGATGTTTATCTGGATTCCGAATGTTACATATGAGGATGCCAATAGATATAATTCATTGTAGTTAGAGAGGAGCCTACACAATGAACTAACCCATAGTAGTTAGGTGAGGGACTTATAGAGTTGACCCACAATACATATATTGAGTATACAAAGTCTTAAAAATTATTAATATACATGATTAGATGATTTTGATTCTATGTTAATATCTCGGGTCAATGCAGGTTACACTATTTCCTCTTCATCATATTTTATTTTTTAATCAAAATATTCTAGAACAATCTATGTATTTTGATATTATCATACATATTCTATACAAATATGTTCACTTGTCACAATGCGATGGATACATAAATTTTTTCTTCTTGCACATACATTCTTCATATGTTTATTGATTAATTATGCATGACTTAATGACAAATTCTACAAATGCACATAACTGCTTGTGGAACTTGATCTCCAATTTATTTGATGTTGATTATTTTAAAAAAAGATTACATGTTTGACAAATTATGTGGTAAAGTTAATGACTAGAAGTAAGGTCATTATAGGAATTTTTATAATCTTAGGTTTTTCAATAGCATAAGAGAAAATGGGAGGTTGATTTAACAAACATATTTATCTATAACCAATCAACCATTATATTAGTAAGAGGGTTACTTATATTATTAGTGAGCTTTTGTTTTGATTAGAGGTAAAATATGGGTTTTGAAGGGGCCTAAAACCCTTTACAAAAGAAAGCAGTTGAAACAAAAGAAAACAACACTAAGCATAAATCAACCTATTAACATCAAACCAACAACAAAAATTTAGCCAAACTAGCAACACTACATGTTTTTCAAAATATTCGCCGCCTCCACATCGCTTGCCACAACCTTCTAAGCATCTTCCAACACATCAAACATTTCTTTACCAAAAGCCCCAACCTGAGCTTTAGTCTTGTTTCTAGTTCTAGCACCAGGTCCATCTGTATTCACCTCAATAATCAAAACATTACCCTTCTCCCCACCCTTCTCAACAACACCCTCCTCCTCCATCAGCTTACCATCAACATTGATCTCTTCAGCATGAATAATTTCTTTACACTTCTTGGCACTAACCACAAGAGAAGTCACACCAACAAAATCAAATTTAACAAAAGATTTAGACACCTCCCCACCCCTCATCATAGTAGCCCAAATTTTCTCCATTTGATCCTCAAGGGTGAGGATTCTACCTTCTAGATTCTATTTCATCTTAAGAGTTTCCTCCGCCACAGTGTCTGCCATAGTGTTTAAGGAATCAAACAATTCATCTATTTGGTTTTGGACAGAGGACTCCTCAACCTTACTCACCACACCCCTAACTTTGACATTAGTTTTATCGAGTTCATGAAAAAAAAATTTAAACAAAACAATGGAACCCTCATGAGCAATTCCCAACACATCAAACATTTTTTCTCAATTAATATTAAAAACCCCCTTCCCCAAAGCATCTTCCTCCTTAGAGGAACTAACCTTATCCTGATCGACAGAGAATTCCTTACCTTTCCTAGCAGCAACCAGAGTCTTGATTTTGCGGATGGAACTTGCAATCTCCTTCGCCACAACCTTTATTTTCTTCAACCTCTCCAATTTCACATCCTAGGTATCCACAACAATCAAACCACCAACAACCCTAGTCTTACCTTTCTACTACAAGTCCGACTTAACACTTGGAGAATCATCAGCAACTAGACTACTCGTTATAGTGAGAGGAAATCCCCTCTCCAATAATTGACTCGTATTCCTTAAAACTCGTTTCTTCATATTTCCCTCCTCCAGCTCCTTCTGCTTGGTTACAGGGGGCGGTGAAGAAGTCTCGCCATACAAATCATTCTTCTCCTTCACACCCCTACTCAAAAAATCAACAACCACCTCATCACTACAATCCACATAGCCCTCACTAGCACACAACTCCCCTTTTTTGTCTTTCCCACTGTAGGGGAATGAGGACCCACTTCCAAAGAAGCAAGTGAATTTGGGACAAAGTCTAGATCCTCCTTCAAATCCGACTCTTTTTCCAAAATAAGTTTCCTTTTCTTTGCTTTTTTGCTGGCTGATTCCTCTTCAAAGGTAGTCTCATACTCCTTCTATGGCTTAGACTGTTTACCCTTCGAGGTAGCAATTGGCTTAACCACCTCAAAGGAATTCGCATAATAAAAAATAAGAAGGATTAACCCCACATGCAAAACATGATTTTTAGGGTTTTTCTTATGATCCTTGAGACTCGAACCTAGACACATCAAGAGATAATAAGGAAAGGAAATCCTTTTCTTATGACGGAAATTATTGAGCAAGATGAAGTGGTATGCATTTACTGTTGAGAAGCGTCCTTCCAAGGTAATAAAACACATTAGCTCTTTTGCAACATCTCCCCACAACGCCTTAAGAAAGCTTCTCTGGTAGCCTCCACTTCTTGCAGTCCTCAAATCCTTAGCTTCATCCCCCTTAAAGAAGATTTGCATAGCGGTTTGCAACTCCTTTTTATCTCTAAAAATTTTTATACCATCCATGGCCAGACTAGTAATATTAGCTATACATTCTTCGTTGACATTAGACTCCGTTCCGCCTAGCTTCAACACCCTATCATTCCATCCTTTAGCAAATAGCGTAGTAACCTGAGGATTATTGCCATGTAATTTCTCCAGGTAAGGAGTTAACCCTCATTTCTCCAACACTTGCCAAACCCCCCTCTTCTTCTTGACAACTTCACATGAGAAGGGTTATGCTCGATTTCTATCTCCACCCATATTGACAGAGTTAGCAGAAAGTAACGACTTGAGAATTCTAAACTCAATGAAAGGAAACTCTAGAAGACAATGCTAGGAGCAACCATAATCAATGAGAACTGAAATGAGGTGGAGGAGAATTAAGAACTTTGAGTTCCATTCCCTACGGCTACAACCCCCGTACCAATAGCTTGATTCAAATCTGGCTTACCATCCATTCTCATAATATTTGACCATGTGAAGAAAGACATGGACACCACAAGCCATAATGAGAACTTAAGCAAATTAAAATTGGCAATGGTAGTTAATAGTTGCTATTGCCTCTATAGGGAGAGGGTCATTCAAACCCCATTCCCTAACCTCTCTAACTCCAATATTAGCGAAGATGTCCACTAGTCCATTACCCTCTCTCAAAATGTGAGAGATGTAATATTCATCAAAAGATTTCATAATATCAATGGAGTCCCTTATCAAAGACTCAATAGTCCAAGAAGGGGAGCACACATTTTCAAATTATTAATGATATTCAAAGAATCACCCTCCAACCAAAATTTCTTATAGCCTTTGATTTGTGCCAACTTAAGACCATGATAGGCTGTAGCTGCTTCCGCAGAGTGGATTAATGAGCTTTTGTTAGTCAAAGAAAAAAATATATAATTCAATAGTTTAAGATTTTCATCCTATAATTTTTTTAATTTATCAATAAAACTTTTGTAGCATACAATATTCTATATAGAATTTTACTTAATCTCTACATCAATGCATACTTATGTGAGACTACTCTAATTGAATTAGTTATATATTAGTATTATTTTTATATTTTTAATTAAAACAAAATTAATTGATTTGAGTAAAATTGAACTTAAGTCCAACTACAATGGAAGTGCCATCCACATAACTTTCTAGTTTTGTAATGGTGAAAATTCAACACTCATGTCCTTTCACTCATGTTTTGGGATCACTAGTTCAATTAAAGTGTCTTTTGTGCAATATCAAGTCTACAAGTGGAATATTCTTGATCTATGACCTTACTCTATTGTATTCCCATCATTGTTCATCCCTAGAAATTGGTCCCAACCTATATATCTCCTATTCACCACCTTATATTAGAATCACGAGTGTCAAATTGACTTGGGTTATTTATGTAGTCATGGATTTAAACCTCATATTTTATATATCAAAATTCGAATTTAAATCCTTGCAAACCTTTTCACAAGTCATTGTGAGTCAACCTAACACACATTTGTATTGATTTGTGTGCTATGTTGTTGTATTTCAAGTAATTTAAATTCTATTTAAAATCATGTTGCATGCCCTAATTCATTTGCACATCATCATAGCAACAACATTGAGAAGTTTAATTGAATTATCAAGACACAACATACACCATCCTAGGTATATTGCATGCTTGCTTCACTATCTTTGATCTTGTTTCATTGTTGTTTAATCAATCTACTCGAGACTAAGGAGAACTTGATCCTTGCTTAACCAGTTCTCAAACAATATCTATAGATACCACCAGACTTTAGCTAGACACAATAAGCCAAAACAAATTTGTTATAAATGTTCATTCTTTACTAGTTCACTTCTATGAATCCATATTCAATTTTAGTGCTAGATGAATTCCACATGTACTTTTTAAATTACAACAATGAATAATCATTTTAAAAATCTTGAAATGTTTGTTTAACCAAAATTTAAAATTTTAACACATTTATAACACCTGCAACAATATATTAATATTTAATTTATTTAAATTCTATAAGTAAATTTACATTTATTATTTGATACATAGCTCAGTGATTATTTATTTAATTGTTTAATTATGCTGAAGGCATTTCCTTATTTGAGCTCTACGAGTTCATTTTGCCCACTGACGGTTGACAAATGCAGCTACGCCTATGCAAGATGGTTGAAGCACAAAGAACCATTGATTTCTTTTTGCATACTCTTTTCGCATATTTTTCCATGGTAATAATAATATCGACGACTATCTTGAGTCTATATTAATGCAAGACGATTAAACAAATCTTAGTCGTTCATCATTTTTTGCCCTTTTTTTGGTTGTTTTTCATCATTTTTTTGTTGCTTTCCCCGACGCTATTGGTTTATCACTCCTCCAAACTCTTCCTCGCTAATATTTCCCTTCTAAGGCAAAGGATTAGTGGTTCCAAATTTGGTCGAGAAGGCGGTGGATGGTACAGTTTCCCCACTCCACAGTGCACACATAGGATATTAAATCTCAACCATAGGATAAATGTACGCTACATCTGCACACATCTCATCTCATTATATTGCCATTATATGTTCTTTTCTTGCATCACATCAGGTTTTTCCTACTCAGATTATTTCTTTTTCATTTGCTCTTAGCTTGAAATAGACCCGTCTTCTGCATATCCCCTTAATAACATAATATTAATATTTTTTTACATATTTATCATGGAACATAATTTTTTTTACTTTTATAATTTTACAATTAAAGTTATTTTTTAATTTTTTAATTTTATAATTAATTTAATTTTTTATTTATAATTTATAATTTATATAATTTTATTTGATAATATTATTAATTTATTAATTGCATAAGTTTATTAGATTATTAATTTTATAATTTTATTCATTTTATTATATATTTTTTTGATACGTTCATTTTATTATATTTTTACTTTGAAAATTTTAATTTAAATTTCATATATATTCATATTTCCTTAGTTTAATTAGTTTATTATTTTTCAAAATTTATGATATTTGAAGTTTATAAATTTAACGAAAAAATTAAAAAGATTATATATTTTTTTTAAATAAAAAAATTATTTCACAAAAAAAGAAGAAGGAAGCCACTGTATTGGAAAGCGTGAAATTTTTTGGAACAAGATTGATCAATTTTTTTCCCTTAAATTCTCATATAGAACAAGAATCTAAAGGAAGCCTAATGCTTTAAGTTTGATGATTTGATCATATTTTTCTCATTGCCTTGTTACCATATCTAAGAGATAAATCTCATGTTTCCTCCTATTTCAAACAATCAGACTATATTTGACCCTTTGTTTTTTCCAAGAGGTTTTTTCTCAAGAGATTTATCATGCCATGTATTGTTGGAGACGACTCATCCTCTAAAGGGATTGTACAAGGACCAAAAGCCCCTCTACTTCAATGGAGAAGGGGCCTAGAGATTCTAGAAGTATCATGAATATTGAAGAATCAATTACAAATTTATATCTTTTTAAAGCGACAAAACTATTACTTCAAGCATTGGAAATTCAAAATCTAGAGTGGGCTTTGTCCCATGCCAATGGTGTTCACTACAAGCAAACAACACTAGAGGCCTCATTCTCAATATGTGGACAACCTTGATGATGTTCTAAGAGAAGAGAAAATAATTTATACAAACAACCAACTAAACCATCCCCTATATCAATATGTCTTAGAATATGTTTAAGAGTTGCACCTATGAAAGTACCTTTTAGACCAAGATCCAACTTGAGGAGACCAAGCAACAAAATGTTTGCATGTTGTTCACTATAGATCCTTGTAACATTTGAAGTTCTCTTAAGATCATATTCCACTTTACCTTGCTTAATACAATTGGCATTCACTTGCAATTTATATGATAATCTTGGGCTAGGTTGTATGTAATATGATTATTGGTAAGATTTACAAGAAGATGACATGAACAAGTCAAGTTTATCTCTCCCCCTCTATCTCTACCTTGCTACCTCTCCCTCTTCTTGGACATCCATACCATGGCTTAAATTTGACGGTTGACCCTGCTTGTCAAGCAATTTTTTTGTGACGGTCATTTATTTGAAGTTGCCTTTCAAATATTAAAGGTTGTCTATTTTAAAAAAAAAATATGTAGATTGAAAAAAACATATATAAGAATAATTACATAGAAATTTTGACAACTTAACTAAAATTTTGCCTTTCAAGTGATACAATCTTCTTAAAATTTTAATTGTATTTTACAACTAAAATGACTAATTACAACCATCAAATTTAAGCCCTGATCCATAACAATTTCTATTTACCTTTCTATCTCTATCTCTCCATATTTCTTCTTCCATCTCTCCCTCTATCTCTGCCTTATTACCTCTTCATCTCTCTCTACCTCTCTATATATCATTCTCTATCTTTATCTCTCTCTCTCTCCCTCTCTCCCCCTCTATATGTTTATCTCTCTCTTCTCTATATCCCTCTCCTTCTAGATCTCCATCTCCATCTATATATCTATCTTCCTCTCTATCTCCCCCCTCTCCCTTCACCCCTTCTCTCTCTCCCTCTTTTTATCCTTATCTCTCTCTTCTCCCTCTCTCCATGTTGTAAACATAACATGAACTATTGGTAATGGAACTTAATTATCTTATTGATTCAAAGGTTTTCTTTTATTCGTGTTTGGATCCCTACTTATCTTCCTAATTGACCTTCCACACCTCTTCAGCGTACCCATTGCACACGAAGGTGCGATTGCTAGTACTATGAGTGTGATTTGTTCCATCGAAGTTTTAAATCATTAACTAGTAAATTGGTTTTTATTTTGAGAGAAATTGTTCCATACATCGACATTCTCAATTGAAAAATAAGTGTTACCTGTAATGTTTCTGCGTTACTAAAATTTTCGGGGACAGTGGCGACGGAAATGCGTACAAAATAACAAAAATCAAATTGCTTCACAAACGAGGTATGTATGGGCTTCCTTGTACGCTGTATGTTAAGCTGCTGTTCGCCATTTCTTCTTTCTGCTGTAGAACTTTCTATACGTTTCTAAACCCTAACTTTTTACTCGCTCAAGGTTTCATGAATAATGGTGCTCCTCCATAACATGTTACACATATATTTGCTATTGTGCGATGGAAAAAGAAAGAAAAGTAAACATCCTCTCTTTCTTTCATTCACGTGTTTGAAACCCTACATATTGTGAAGAAGCGTTAAAGATTTCAACCTTAGGTTGAATTTATCTCAATTTGAGCTTAGCGAAACGCTTTGCAAGGGATGAGTGACCTTCTTGGAAGTTTAGGTTATGTGGGTGTAGATGACGATTAGTTCATTTGGCTAGTTTAAACTTTGAACTGCACCTTTTCACTGTGGCCAACATAACCTGCTGCAATGAAATGTAACAATTCTTTTCACTTTTGTGAGACCAAAATAGTCAGTAGGACCATAAATCTACTTAATGATTCAAAAATGGATCTAGTTTATCTCCAAGACTAGTTGTTTGAGTTTAGTGGCTATTTGGAGTTGATGGACATGGTTTTAGCCTCACAGATGCATTTGTTTCACAGGACAAAAAACAGTACTTTGGTGGCACTGTAATGCCCCCTCTTTAATTTTATACCAGAGTGGGCTATTTGTTCCCAGCAAATTGCTCTCTACAGGCTGCCACGAAGGAAAACAGAAGCCAATCAACATTCACTACATTTCATAAAAGAAAATAGTTTCCCAGCAGGTTCGTCTGATTATTCAGGGAGCAGCGGCTGTTTAAGGAATATTTAATATTAATTAGGAGTTTCGTCCCTTGGAGGGGCAGGGTATAAAGAGAGTTCAAGCAAGGAGAATTGAGGAGTAATATCAAATACAATTTTATATATCTGGTTTTATCTCCTGCGGAGCATAGACTGTCTTAATAGCCTGACGATGAAACCCCTCTAAGCCTAAAAATTAAAGGACGAAAACCCTTTTCTTTTCTTTGCTATGTTGGTGGATGAAAACCCATGACTCAGGCAGATTTGAAGTTATTTACCAAAGGCATCCAATTGCATTAAATTGCTGCAGATTTCAAGAAAATCAATAATTCTACAAGAACAAATATTTGATATCAATCTGAGTAGATTTTTGGATTTTATCATATTTAAGGAAAATTAAGAAAAAATATAAAAGAGACATTACGAATGGTATCAGGGCTGGATCTTGCTAGCCTATGGGGTTTCCTTTCTATGCAATTTAGTAATAGAGCCAGCAAATATTGTCAAAGAGAACTTAGAAAAACTCTTACTAAACATCAATTTTCTAAAGATGAAGGGATAGAAACTCCCTTGGAAGTTGAGGCAGCAGAGACAAATGTGGTTAGTGAGAATGATGTAATGTCCCTAATTAGGATATTTCTGATTTTTGCCTTAAAAACAATAATCCTTACTCAAAATGATAATGGCTTTGTCAAAAATTATGGATTTATTATAATATTCAGATCAATAAGTCATAGCATAATTCTGAAAATCAATAATATCTTCAATTCTTTGAAAATGCTTTTAAATTTGCTGAATTAGAGGTTTTCGTCCCTACTTCAGCAGTGGCGATATCGAGGGTTTTTGTCCTTAACTTGCCAAGAGTATTCAAGGGTTTTTGTCCTTAAAACTCTTAGTCCACCTTCGAGGGTTTTTGTCCTCCTTGATCAAGATTTGGATATTCGTCCCAACTTGATAAGAGAAATAAGGGTTTTTGTCCTCTTTGATCGAGATTTGGGTTTTCAATGTTGGTGTGAATAAATGTCTTGTACCTAGTTAATTCACTCACTAGGTAATTAGGGGACATATTTGTTATCCTCAAATTCAGTGCGCTCAATTCAAGGGATAACCCCTACGAAACTTTTTGTTTTGTAGCCCACATACTCTAAGCACGGAAAACGAGGCAAATTGCATTGGTCCTCGTGCGTGGTCACCCATCCTCAATAAGTCATTCTGAGCATTAACCTTTGTTAGTTCGTCGAAATTTACATTTTAAACCAAGTTGTGAAATTTCAATTTTGGGAGTTAGAAAGAAATTTTTTTCACATGTAGGAGCGCTGATTTTTAGCGCTCTTACATATTATATGTAGGAGCTCTGTTTTTCACCGCTCTTACATATTTCATGCCTTAATCATTTTCTAACACATGTCGGAGCGCTGATTTTTAGCGCTTTTACATATTACATATAGGAGTTCTGTTTTTCACTGCTCTTATATATTTCATGCCTTAGTCATTTTCTGGCACATGTAGAAGCTCCGTTTTTCACCGCTTTTACATATTTTACATGTAGAAGCTCTATTTTTCACCGCTTTTACATATGACATGTAAAAGTTTCGTTTTTCACCGCTTTTACATATTACATGTAGGAGCTTTGTTTTTCACCGCTCTTACATATTTCATGCCTTAGTCATTTTCTGGCACATGTAGGAGCACTGATTTTTAGCGCTTTTACATATTTTATATGTAGAAGCTCTGTTTTTCACCACTTTTACGTATGACATTTATCACTGCTTTTACATATTTTACATGTAGAAGCTTTGTTTTTCACCGCTTTTACATATGACATGTAAAAGCTCCGTTTTTCACCGCTTTTACATATTACATGTAGGAGCTCTGTTTTTCACTGCTCTTACATATTTCATGTCTTAGTTATTTTCTGGCACATGTAGGAGCGTTGATTTTTAGCGCTTTTACATATTTTACATGTCGAAGCTCTGTTTTTCACCGCTTTTACATATGACATGTAAAAGCTTCGTTTTTCACCGCTTTTACATATTTCACATGTAGAAGTTTTGTTTTTCACCGCTTTTACATATGACATGTAAAAGCTTCGTTTTTCACTGCTTTTACATATTTCACATGTAGAAGCTCTATTTTTCACTGCTTTTACATATGACATTTAAAAGCTCCGTTTTTCACCGCTTTTACATATTTCACATGTAGGAGCTCTGTTTTTCACCGCTTTTACATAGAACATGTAAAAGCTCTGTTTTTCACTGCTTTTACATATTTCACATGTAGAAGCTCCGTTTTTCACTGCTTTACATGAAACTACCCAAGTCCTTTAATATGCTGAAGTGCTGATTTTCAGCGCAAAGAAGAATTTGAAGATGAAGCTTTCTCAATAGCTTCAATGAACAAAATGATGGATTTCCAGCGTATTTTAGATTTGAAAGGTGTTGATGTTCTTGTACAGCGTCGGTCTCTACTTCCAGCCGATCTCCTTTACATGTTGAATAAATTAGATAATAGCCTTTGACTATCTAATATATATATATTGTGATTTAATGAAGAGGCACGATTTCTTAAGAAGATGCAATTTAATTAAAGGCCGACATCATTTGCAGAGAGAGGATTGTAATTTGTTTATTGAGGTCGACATCCATGAAGAGACGGGATTTCTTGAAGCCGACATCATGCATCTTAAAGTCGCGTCTTTTGATAGAGGCCGACATGATCATTTAGAAGGGATGCGTCTCTCATATTCATTTGTATATATACTCATTGATTCCTCCATTTGTGATCATCTTATTCAGTTCGGTTATTCACATAAGTTCGATATTCTCAAGTGCAAGTTTATATTGAGGTGCAGATCAATTCTTATAGAAGGTTGTGTATTATCACTGAGATTTGCAGCATATTGTTTCTGTATTTGCATTAGTTTGAGGTGTCCATTGTTGGCCTTCATATTGGCCTTTGTAAAGGAGATTCTTGTATTTACATATCAATATATAAGTGATATATTGTTGCTGGGTTTTTCTCCCCCAAGAGGAGGGTTTTCCCAGGGTATCTGCTGTGTTATTGTGTCTAATCTTGAATAAATTTTTTGTGCATTTAATCTGATTATAAAACTAAGAAAAGGCATCGAAAAGTCTTCAATCTCATTAGAGGAGTTAATCTCAAGAATCCTCGTCATCTCCAAAGTACACTCCAATGCCAGACAGTGATGAAGTGCACGTCATCATGAAGTTTTCATGGAGAAAGATGTTGAAGAAGGCCAAATTTTTCCTTGGATTAGATTTCCCAGTTTTAGCATTTTTCATGTTTTATGTAAATAAGTTTTGACATTTTACATGTCATTTTGCAAAATGTAATTACATGTAAAATCAAAGACGTTTTCCTATAATGATGGACAACATTTATTAATAAGTCTTTTAGGTAGGTGAGATTTTCTTAAATTTGCTCACCTACTTTTCCTAGATTTGCTCTTCCCTCTCTTTTATAAATATGAGGGAATTCTTTTGTAATAGCTATCATTTATCTCTAGCAACAAAGTGCTGCTCATTTTGCAACAAATGTAAGAAACTTTGTGTTCAACTTTGTGAATCTGAATCTAATCAATAAAGAAGGAAGTTGCATACTAGACTTTGCGTTGGATCAATCGTCTTTTGAATTTGATTAAGATTGGTGGTAATTAGTGTGTGAGATCTAAGGGCTTTGGATAAATCTGTGTAGACTTTGTGTTACACTCTTTATTTAGATTTATGTTTACGTTTGGTTAACTATTGTTGAATGATCTACAAGACTTTGTGCTTGTAATTGTTCATGCTGTTCGTGGAATTACTGTATCTAAGAAGACTTTGTGCTTCGAATATGACAAACGTTACATCTCACAGGATCCATCGGTGAAAAGCTACAGAACAACTTTGTGCCTTCGTGAGCTTTTCTTTCTTTCTTTTATTGTTTATTATTATCGTACCTAGTATCTCTACACTTTGCTTTGACAAGATAGAGATATTGGCATTATTGCTTTGTTTTTAGTTTAAAGTTGTGTTGAATCAAAACTATCAATCGTGAAGCATTGTAAAACATCTTCTCTGAAAAAAGAGAGAACCATGAATGTGACACACCCCCCATCTTGTAATTATAGTGTACATTTTGTAAATATTTAATTAGTTTTACTATAGCTTCTGTTAGCAGTAAGAAGGGCGCCTCCCCTTTTTGAGAGGAGAGATCATATCTCACACAGCTGTGGTTGAAATCTAGGTTGTGCAATCTATTGAAAAGGTGATTACATAATTTTCACCCAACAATATTCACATGTTAAGTTTACTTAGGCTCTAAGATTCCTTCTAGAAGGATGAGTTGTCATTTTTAGATCTTGTCTTATCCTAGGTTGTTATGACCTAGATGTCGCACGTGATAGGATTAAGACATTTGTCATGATCTTGTCTAATCCTATCTCACACGTTGCCTTTATAAGCAAGGCTTCATATGTACATTGCCATATTCAATGGCTTCCATTTTGACATTCTTGCATCCTTAATCATAGCATGATATTTTTGCCATTTCTCTCTTGTGGAAGTTATTTTGTCTTGTAGGTGATCTTGGGGTGTTGAGGAGTTCACCATAAACTCCTACATGGTATCAGAGCTTTAGTGTTTCAAAATTCTTCCTAGATTTTAGGGACTAACCTTGGCATGAAAGTTTTGTTGGGTGTGAGTTGGGGTCTTGAAAAGCTCGCCGTTGAATCCAGGGCATTAGAGAAAGTCAAATTTGGCTTTTGTTTTGTCAAAATCCAATATATTTTGTTAGATCTATAAGGGTTTGAAGCTAGGGTTTCAGTTGCCAGATCTAAAGGGTAGTTGATATTTCAGAGTAGTTTGGGTGAAAACAAACCCTGCCATTGCGTCCGGAAGGCTCGAAAACCTAAAGATCGACTACCAAATCGTCGATTTTTGACACCTTTAGTTGGAGGTTGAGGCAAAAAATTTTAGGTTGTACGACCGTACGAATCCGTACGTGGTCATATGGCCCCATGTAGTGATCGACGTCGTCAGAATTGTAATTGGTAGAATATTTTGCGAAATCTGGCATAAATTCAAAATATTCCTGTACCCTCCTATGCCTGTGCTTGCGTCATATTTTTTCTGTGATCAAATCAGCCAGTCAAATTGACATTTTTGGCGGTATATTCCTCGCCCTACATCATCTTGCATCATTGTACTCTTTTCTGTGGTTGGTCGCTGTTGGGTTATCAAATTGCGAGTACTGTGGTACAATCAGCCTTTTATACTCCGTAGGTCATCTATTATATTGGCAGGTTTTTTGTTTATCGCAGAGGGTTTATTATTGTAAAGTTTTGTTTTTAAAAAACTTTGGTTATTGTATCCACCAACCACATTTATTTGTGCGTGTGGTTTTTGGAGGTGCTGGCACGGGGTCATATGACCTGCGAGGTGGGCCATGCCCCAAGGGACGCGGCCTCAGCTCGCCTCCCCCACGCCTCTCATGCACCACCCGCGCGTCACTCTGTTGGTGGCGGGCTGGTGGCATATTTTTTTTAAAAACTTTTAATTGTAGACGGTCATATTGGGCGACTAGGGGCTTAATTTTTTACCCCATTTAGTCTCTGACTTTTGCACCTGTTTAGTGTTGAAAGGTCCTCTTCTAGGGCTTTTTTTTTGTTTTTTCATAACTTGCAATCTAGGAGGTGAATTTTTTCAAATGAGATATTGTCAGAAAGCTGGCGTTGTAAATTTTACAGTCGTGCAGGTTATTTTTAATAATTTTGCTATTTTGTGGCATTAATTACTGGTTGAAGTCAGATCTCCATTTATGACTCTCAAGCTCATAACTTTTTTGCCACGATTTTTGATTTTTGCAATTCTTGCGGCATTGGAAAGGTATTGAGGAGCTCTACATTGCCATCCATGCACATTTTCTTGTATATGTCCGAGGTTGATCGATATTTCAATTTTGACCCAAAGGTTGTTCTAGAGATTACTTGGATGTTTTGACAGTTGAGAGGTGTGCAATTTTGATCTTTGCACTTCATTTCAGTACTAGATCATTTTTGAATTAATTGTTGCTTCATAGATTCCAAAGTTGTGCTAGTTTGCAAGTTTTCTAGTGTTCCTTGACATCGGGTTTGCTATTGCTTATCATAATTCCAACCTGAGTCCTTGAGTGACTCTATTATGGTTTCTAGCAAATAAAACTATCTTTCCTTGCTTGTCGAATTGAGGATTCCAGTGTTACTCCACAAGTGTGCTTCTAGTGCTTCTTTGCAACAGGCTATCTCATTATGGGGGGGCTATATGGTCTCTCTTGTCATCCTTTGTGTGGATGGAGATTATTGGATTTGTGATGGATATCATTATTGTATTATCTCTCTTTTGGGGAGGAGTTTTTTCCCACTGGGTTTTCTCCTTTTCTCCATCTGTGAGAGATTTTATTTGCATATGTACATGGGTACCTAACATGGCCTTGTAGTCAAGACCCATTCTTGCATCTTTGCATCATTTGTATAATAATCTTCTCCTTAAGTTGCACTTAAGGGGGGTTGTTGGTGTGAATAAATGTTTTTTACCTAGTTAATTTACTCACTAGGTAATTAGGGGACATATTCACATGTCTTAGGCTCTAGGATTCCTTCTAGAAGGATGAGTTGTCATTTCTAGATCTTATCTTATCCTAGGTTGTTATGACTTAGTTGTCTCATGTGATAGGATTAAGACACTTGTCATGATCTTGTCTAATCCTATTTCACACCTTGCCTTTATAAGCAAGGCTTCATATGTACATTGCCATATTAAGTGGCTTCCATTTTGGCATTCTTGCATCCTTAATCATAGCATAATATTTCTGCCATTTCTTTCTTGTGGAAGTTATTTTGTCTTGCAGGTGATTTTGGGGTGTTGAGGAGTTCACCATAAACTCCTACAATCCAAACTTGATAAGAGAAATAAGGGTTTTTGTCCGTAAATCTCTTGTGAACTTGGAAAGGGTTTCGTCCTCCCTATTGGCAAGTCACTTCCTCAAATTCAAGTTTGATTGTTTGATAGATTGATAAATTTATTGCTGATTGCTTGATTGATCTTTGCTGATATATTGATTGCTTGATTTCTTGATGGATTGATGAGTGAATGCTTGAATGATCCCCTCTTCCCAAGAAATGATCTCCCCTTTATATCTTATTATTTAGGGAGTCACAACCTTCCACAATTTTTTCCCTTTGAAAGAGTTACAACCAGTCACCCTTAATCGTTGTCTTGAAACTTTTTAATTTTAATTAAATGCTTTTAGGAATTGCTACCAATGATACTCTTAATTTAATTTTATTTAAATGCTTTTATTATTTTAAGAATTGCTGAGAATCTTGGCACCACCATATTTACTTTGCCTATGTTATAATTTTAAGGGCTGTGATCCAATAAAAGTTGTGATTTGGTCTCTATAAATGTTGTGATCTAAAACTTAGCAGGGGCATGACAAATGATAACTGCAAATATGCAAATAAGATTGATAGGAAATTTGACCCTATGTTAGATATGATGGGGAAAATGTTAGATATGACACATAACAACCAAAAACACAGAATAATTTCAATAATCAAAATATTGAGGGCCGAGGCAAGTTTTTCGGGAGCTAATAATAAGCAAAAGCTTCGCATACAAGGAACCAAGGGTGGGTTTGTTAATAGGTCTCTATAGAAAATTTCCTATAGAGATTCAAGAAGCAATGTTTCTCACAAACTACATGAATATGAAGAAAGGAAAAATGGGTCAAGAATTGAACCTAGACCCCAACCAAGACAAATTAATCATCAAGGTTTAGATAAATTAACATTATCTACCTTTGATGGTTCTAATAAGTGTATTGCTCATGCATGGGTGCAAAAGTTGGACACATACCTATCACTGAAACCTATGATTGAGGATGACACCATCAAATTCGCTAGCTTACACTTGGAGGGATTGGCTCACGAATGGTGGTACCATGGGTTGGTTACCCAAGATCATGGTCTAATAGACACATATGATGAATTTTGCAAAAGGTTGATCGACAGGTTCGATAGAAAGGATTTTGAAGTCCATTTTAGAGAGTTGGCTCAGCTAAAACAAGAAGGAACAATGGAGAAATATGTAGAAGAGTTCCAAACTTTATTTGTAATGGTGCCTGATGTTATGGAAATAAGTTCTTTAGATTTTATTGCTTCCTTCATAGTTCTAGGCTCATCATCATTAGTAGAAAAGAAAAATACAACATAAATTAGGTGGGATAATTTTTTTTGGTTTCTTCTTTTGCCGATTGGGCCTATTCACAAGTGGGGTATGAGTTTGTTCTTCCTTTGATTCTTTTGGATCACCACCTAAATCCTCCTCATCATTAGGTCAATCTTGAACTTTTGGTGCAGTTTTGCAGCTTTTTTTTGTCTTTGGCTCAAGTTGCACAAATGTTTTCTCCTCATCTATAGGCTGTGAGGTCTTAGGCAAAGAAGCAAAAATCGTGAAAAATTTGCAAAAATCGGAAATTGGAAAACTTGCCGTTTTTTTCTAAAATCATTGACCCACAATTTTCAACGTGTTTTTGGCGTGTAATCTTGTTTAAATTGATAAAAAATTGTGTTAAAAATGGTGGAAAAATCGAGTTAAAAACCACGTTAAAAATGGTCGAAAAAATCTACATTTGTGACTAGAAAAAACTTGGGGTTTGAGGTAGGTTGTGACTTGTATTCATAAGCACTTGCAATCCGCGGACAAATATTAAATTTCGCCATTGTTAGGGTTTTAGAACAAAAAAAATTGTGCGAAATTCTAGTTAGTTTGCATAAATTCCCCCATTTGTTCATATTTTTGAATGTTGAATTCTTGCATATTTCCATTTAGGGTTTCTGTGTAGTTCGAGATTTTTGGATATAGTTTCCTATGGCTTCTTGTGATTTTGGACATACATTTAGGGTTCTTGCAATTGGTTGGTTGACATCTGCTCTATTAAGATTTTTTAATAAAATTTTGCATTCATTTTTCATTTTCATGTTTGATTTTTAATTTTTCTAATTTTTAAAATGTTTTCTAAACTTGTATAACGTAAAACTTATATCAAATTTTTAATTTATTTTTGGTCTTCCAATTAATTTTTAAATTGTGATAAATTACTTTAACTTTTTGTTTAATTAAAATAATTTGATATTTAAATTTAAAAAATAATTTTTATTAATATTTTTTTAATTTTTTGGGCAGACAAATTAATTTTTAAATTGTATATATATATATAATTATTTAAGATATCTCTTGACATATTTTATCAGATTTATTTTAGATATATATGCTAGTTATAATTAAGTGTCGGCATTTGGGCAGACATAATAATAATTAATATCTTGACACTTTAGATTGTTATAATTAATATCTTATAACTATATTATTATTATAATATAATGATATAAAATAATATGATAATTATAATTAATATCATTATTATATTATTATATTAATATAATAATATATAATAATAGAATAATTATTATTAATATCATTATTATATTAATATAATAATATATAATAATAGAATAATTATAATTAATATCATTATTATATTATTTTTTTTTTTGATACGTAAGGTGATGATTTTATTTATAGAAAGAGAGAAATATACAGTCGTCTGCTATGCAGGAATAATAACATTGAAGACCTTCATACAGCCAAAAACTAACACAGAAAGGTTCAACCATTTCCAAATAGGAAGCTTCGAACACAGGATATGAGTATAGTCTGTTTTCCACGAAATTTACAAAAAACCTTTTACCCAGAGCAACTAAACTGCTAATTATCAGAAAAAAACCAAGCAGGAACCCAAACGGACACCAACCCGAACCCCGCTAATCACCAAAAACCATTTACCTCTACAAAGCAGATGAAACCCTCCACCCAGTCCGTGCCTTCCACCTGCACTAACTTCACTTTCTGTTTCAAAAACTCCACTGCCACTTCTGTTAGCTTGCGATGCCTAGATAATTCGGGGCCTTTGAGGTCCAGAAGGAAAGGGTAGATCTTGACCGCATCGTCCGTTTCCCACATGGAATCAATGTCCGTTGGACGCGGTATGCCCTTCCCTGAAAGAGCCGCTTTCATAATCATGTCGATGCCCCCGAGCAAGTCCTTCCGAAATAGTCGCACCATTAGTTCTTTAGCCATTGTCTTCGGAGTGGCGATATCCAAGAGCGATGCGAGAAACCTAGATGAGACTTGGGCATTGTCTCGGGCAAATTCTTTTCGCTCCAAATGACCCTTTCCGAGTACCATCTTCACTGCTGCAATCGAAACTGGATCGTCCTCGAGCAGGATACGTTTAAGCCGCTGGTCCGTAACCTCCCGAAAGGCAAACTGCCTTTCCGTTGCCATTAAGGAGACAGGAGTGTCGACACCAAAAGATTCAAGCCCTTACGCCGCGATGATAATTGTGAACTTCGACTTTGATTGTTTCTCCATTGCCTGAGATATGATCGGTGCACCCTGCAAAATAAACACAAAGGCAAATACCAAGAAGCCGAACCTATATTTAGGAACTGACTTCAAGAGATTAATATAAAACCTGAATAATGATCCGTCAGTCATCGTATACGGAACAGATTAATCGCAATGCAATCCGTCCTTCGCATGAGGTGAAATGCATCCCCAGTCTCTTCAACTAAGCGCTGTGATCAATGCGAGATATGGTGATAACCATACGACACTTCCGCGCACAGAACAAGGAGAACCGTACACTACGTGTCCCTCAACTGGCCTCGTGAGAACAATATCCATCATGCCTCAACCCACTCCATGAAATTGAATTAGGTGGCTGGCGATTACCCTACAGTGATCATCCACAATCCGCCAAATTTAGCCGGATGGTAAGACTGCTGCAATCCAAGTCCGCATGACACCCGTCCGTCCCGTCCTCCACCTCACGACCACCTAGACACCCCGTGCCAGTGTGAGGAGCGAGGGGGGAGCCCACCCATCCACCCACATATCATTATTATATTATTATAATATAAAAATATAAAAATAATTATAATAAAATTAAATAATTTTAAAATAAATCATGCGTGAAAAAACTCAGGAATGCGAAAACAACAAGAGTAGGAAAACTTTGAAAATTCTGCACAAACAATGCGAAAATGTGAATTGGAAGCTCATAAATCATACCAAACGATTGATCGTACAGATGAAGCGATGGAAGATTTAGGAATGCTTGAAGATCTAGCAGTGATATGTAGATTTATTGGCCCTAAATGTGACAGAAGCAAAATTAGGGCTTGGGTTGTTGAGGCATGGAAGACTTAGAAAATTATTAAATTCCTACCTAAAGGATTCTTTATTGCTATATTTGTCTCAAAATAAGAAAGAGAAAAGGTTTTACAAGGGGGATTGTGGAAAATGGAGGGACACCCTTTATACATGCATAAATGGCATCCAAACTTCAATCCGATGAAGATGAATCCTTATGACCACCCTGTCTGGATTCGTCTCTACAATTTGCCCTTGGAATATTGGTCAAAAGGTTGCTTAGAAAAGATCGGGCGCTCTTTGGGGACTCTTATGGGTATGGATGCAGAGATCATTGAAGAGGACTCATATTTATATGCCATAATGCAAATTGCGGCAGTTAGATCGATACCAAGTGAAATCTTATTATGTGTGGAAGGAGAACACTGGATACAATCTATAGAAATTGAGGAAAATAAATATTTCTGTCTTAAATGTCGAGGCAAAGACCACAAGGAAAAAGATCACAACAAAAACGCTTCTGGGAAGAATTCCAATAGGAAGAAATCATCGAAAATGGAGTGGAGACCAAAAACAAAAGAGATTACCCTTGAGCGAATTACTGATGGAAACCCTAAACCATCATCTTCCACATAGAGAAATGATCCCTCGAATTCATACATGAATGCTACAAGGCCGATTATTAATAACAAAGTTGATTCAATGGTCAAGATGGATTTAAGAGGGAATAATAAGACTTCAACCAATTCAGAACCACATTTGGAAAAAGATTCAAGAAAAGATACTCCGGTCAAGTTTTTAAATAATCAAGAAGAGGCCCTTGAGCTTTATTGAAGAATAATCAAAATTTGAAGAATTAATTACAGACAAAGATTTTGTGGAAACAGATGAATTGGGAATTATAGACCCTAGATGCATCAGCCAGACTAGTGCCAAGGCATTGGGCAAAGCGAAAAAGGAAAAGCCAAGAAATCAAATAAGCAAAAGAAAGAAGAGGAAGCAGTTGAGAAGGGTTTGAAGAGTATCTCTAGTTTTTTGATATCCAAGGGAGTTAAAGCCTCCCTTGGAGGGCAATGGAGATCTCTTCATGGAATGTCAGGGGCTTAAACGCCCCTGACAAGAGATGCTTAATCAAGCGTCACCTAGAAAAGATATCAACAAATATAGTACTGCTTCAAGAAACTAAACTAAATATAGTAGAGGTAGAGAAATTTTTGAAGGGATTTTTGCATGATGCCATTGAATCCGCTGATGGCATCACAATATTATGGATGAATATTAATATCACAATACGTTTAATTCATACACATACCAATTGGATGGGATGTCGGGTTACAAACTTCAATTCCAGTATGGATTTCATCCTATTCAATGTTTATGGTCCCACTAAAACTAAGGACAAAAAAGAGACATGGGAAGCGATTAACAACAAAGTAAGGCTATTGGGTGATCAGTACTATATTTTGGGAGGTGACTGCAACACAATCATTGATTTATTTGAGAAGAGCAGGGGACTCAACAAAGTCAATAGGAATATCCAGGATTTTAGAGACTTCGTGGAAGACATTTGGGGCATAGACTGCCCAACATCCAACAGAGTATATACCTGGACTAATCATAGATCAGGCTTTACAAACATTTTAGAAAGACTTGTCATATTTTTAATATCAACTAAATGGTTGGATAAAGCTATAGCAATGGAAACTTCTATCCTCCCAATTTCGGTATCAGATCATTTCCAATTCTTATGGAGATGAAAATAGGAGTTAAATCGACAATAACTTACTTTAAGTTTGAAAACATGTGGTGGAGAGATGAGAGTCCCTTGCCTTCTATAGAAGCATGGTGGAAAGAATGCAATGTTTTTGATAAGGAAAAGTAGGTTTTGAAGGGCCCCTGAAACCCTATACAACAAAAGGAAGTTGCTAAAGAGAAAGAAACATAAGCACCAATAGCCCAAAAAAGTAAAAAATGCTGACAAAAGATAACACTAGATAAACTGTTAGCAAACCAACAGCAAAACATCAACACAAAAGGCTGAACAACCAAAAACTACAGCAAATTATCAAGAACCTTTGGTGAATTGCAAATTACTAGAAATGACCCTATCATGCATCTCTACCACTTCCTCAAGTTCCTGGAACGAAATGGCCGCCCTTTTCTTAGTCTTGCTCCTCGTACGCAGGCAAGGGCCAGCATCCACATCCTTCTCAATTAGGTTCATACGGTTAATCTTAGCTAGTGCCTCCTCATGTTCGCCAAGGTCCAAGTTCCTTTCAGTCCAATTGATGACTTTCTCGTTCAATAAAGACAAGCCCTGTGCACTAGACTTCAAGGACTAATTGCTTATTTTAACCACAACTTGCTCATTGCTAATCTTGTTCATTCTATCCTCCAATAGCCACTACCCGCTCCTCATTCGCCCTGTGAACTACATTTTCCAAGGTAGTCAGCCTCTCATGATTTTTGCCAAGTTTGTCAGCATCAACAGCTAACTTATCGAGGATCACATTCATAGTTTTGACCTTATCTCTCATCGACCATTCCCTTTGATTGCAGTTCACCAAAGCCACACAAACATCCTGCCAATCTTTTATCTTGGTATTAAGCTCCTTAACCTTCGAAAAGAGCCATTTCACAAGAGAGAGAAGGTTTCTGGTGTCGTCCTCTACCATTCTACAAAAAAGATCCATGTTGATCTCCTCCCAATTGATCGACACTGCAATAGGAACATCAACATTCTCATGGGGGTCCTTCTGATCCACACCCTTTCCCTCCAAATCCTTCTCCATAGGAGAGCCTTCAACATCAATTACCTCAACTTTCATCCTATGTTTCTCAGAGATTTTGGCTGCATTTGCCAACAACTCAAGCCGCCTAGCCTTGTCTTCAGCCTGCTTAACCTGCTCATCACTCTTGCAAACAGGGGTCTCCAAACCACCATGGTTAGGAAGAGCCATCCCAGAATTAAAAAAGCCCTCACCTTCCAAAACATTATCTGCCATAGCCTGCTCATTTCCCTCCTGAACATTCCCTTGAAACCCCTTGACACAAGGAAGAGGGGTCTCCACTACTTTCATCCTAGCTTCCCCTGACTTAAGAGCACACTTCTCCTTCTTAGGGCCCCCTTTCTTCCCCTTCAAATTCTTTTTAACAGTAGGAGCAACAACCTCCTTCATTTCAATATCTGTCTCGTATCCCTTTGACCAGGACATAGAGGCCTCTGAATCATCCTCTGACTTCCCCTCAGTCTCCAATGACTCTTCATCTTTAGAATTTTCCTCCTCGTAGTCATCATCCCACTCCTCCACCGACCCACCAGTATCATAACCATACATAATGCCCTTCTTTTTACCAACAGAAGAGAGCTTAGGAATCTTAGGTAACAGCTTCAGTTTAATGTGGTCAATTATAAGTTTCATAAGGCCTTCATGAAGAATTGCCTTACTGGGGTTCTTTCTGTGAGCATCAATACTGGTTTCCATAGAAACAAGCAAGTAACAGGGGAACGAAACCATATTGTTGAGATGGAAATGATTAAGCAACATAAAATGATAGCCATAAACCACAGAGTACCTTCCCTCCAGCGTGAAGAATTTCATAATCGCGAGGGCAACATTTCTCCAGAGCGGTTTGATTGATTTCCGATCATACCCTCCAGTACCAATGCACCTAAGCCTCTGTTGCTCCTTGCCTTTGAAAAAATTAGCTAAAGCAATCTTAGACGCCGCCTGATCCCTATAGAACTTCTTGCCCTTAGTTGGTAAACCAGTAATCTTAGCAATGAACTCCTCAGTGATATTGACCTCCACACCTTGGTAGCACATAACTCTGTTATTCCAACCATTCACAAAGGCCTCCGTCACCTCCAAATCAGAACCATGAAGACTGAGCATATAGGGGCAAACATCACCCTTCTCCAGATATTCCCAAACGATCTCATTCCCACTGAATTCTTTGCGAGAAAGCGGCTCAACTCTGCAGCGATCTCCTCCCATTGCACCTGAAAAAGCCTACTCACAGCCTTTGCCTTGTTCCTCTGCGCAGAAGGGGTTAAAGAAACAATCCAGAAGCAAAACCAAATAAAACCCACAATCTGTGTAAGCCTGACACCCCGCCCTATAACCAGCCATAAAATCCCAAACCATGATCTCGTAATCTAAAGATATGCAATAATTAAACGAGCAAGCTCTGAACTCAAAGTTCAAAAACCAAAGGAAGAGGAAATAAAATAACTTATGTCCCCATGTATCTGCTACCATGACATGATATTTGGTCATTATTAGAAATACTTTGAAGATTAAACGGAATGGCATCATAAGAGTACCAATAATTATGAGCCATTACTCCCAAATTGGCGAACCCATCAGCAAGAGAGTTAGCCTCCCGAAAAACATGAGTAATTTTAACCTCAACAAAGGATTCAATAATGGAAAGGGCGTCTTCAATTAAATGAGCAATGGACCAAGATGATGGACTTAGCTTAAGGAGACAATTTAGGATATTGAGGGAGTCCCCTTCTAACCAAAGCCTAGTCACCCCAACTTCTTTAGCGAGTAAAAGGCCATGATAGGCTGCTGCTGCCTCTGCATAGTGGTTTGTCTGGGTTCCCAAAGGGGGCGCCACTGCAGAGACAAACCTACCATTCTCATCATGTAACACTCCCCCACAACCAGTAGCTTCCGGATTCCCCTTAGCAGCACCATCAAAGTTAACTTTGAACCAACCTTGAGAGGGGGCTTTCCACCGAACCCTCTCCCTAGAAGCCTTAATCTTCTTCACTGGGATAGAAAGATCACAAGAGAGGTTCCATCAATTCCCCACCATCAAATCATAATTAGAAACCCCAACCTTAGGGCCCGAAGTAAGAAGCACCGAACATTCAGAAATAAATTTTTTCTTTATAGCCTCACAAATTTTGAAAGCAAGCCTTGAGGGAGGAAGCTCTAGCTGGCGAAATACATGGTTATTTTGTTCCTTCCAAACTCCCCAAGCCACATGCGGCAAAATAAGAGACCATAACATTGAGAGAGTCGGATTTTGAGAAGGCGCCACCCACTGAAACCAAAGATCCAAGATAGAAGCAGGAAAAACCCAAGATAAGTTCCACCTCTGAAAAATATGAGCCCAAACATCCCAAGTGAAACTGCATCCAACCAGAAGATGACAAACATCCTCAACGGCCTCTTTGCACAAAAAACATCTATTGGGCAAAGCAATACCCCTTCTCAAGAGATTGTTGAGGGTCAAGATTTTATCTTGACAAAGAAGCCAAAAGAAGACATTGATTTTAGGCAAAAGCTTCGGGTTCCACAAACGCCCCCAAAAGGGAGAAGGACCTAGATCTGAGTCTGAAAAGAAAAGGCTGAAGACATCGAAAATTGGCCATTAGAAGCAAACCTCCACACAACAAAGTCAGTAGGGGAAGAGGGGGGGGATGTGAATCAGGGATAAGAACTGATACAGAGGTTCAAGATCCCTGTTAACCAAATCAAGTCTAATCCACTTACCTTCTAAGATATAATCAGACACAAAAAGGCCCCATTCCCTAATACATAGATCTTTGAAAGGGGCCGCCCAAGGTTCATCCTTCAAGGGACCATGCCGAATCCACCAGCCATCCTAGAACAAGATCCTCCTACCATTCCCAAACACCTAGCGCAAACCAGCAACAACAATAGGATGCGCTTTCAACATGAAATTCCAAAGAGCCGAACTTGAAGGAGGTGCAAAATCCTCCCTCAAAAGGTCTCTAAACTTATCCAGTCCCCTCAAATACTTCGAAGAAAAGATAGAAGTCCATTCCTAACTATCCAAAAGCAGAGTCCATAGCTGTTTAGCAATAAGGGTAGAGTTGAAGTCTTTCAATTTACGGAGACCTAACCCCCTTTGAACTTTGGACTTGCAAACCTCCTCCCAAGAAAGCAAGTGCAACTGCTTCTTCTCCTCCACTCCGGACCAAAGAAATCTTTTCTGGATACTGTCAATCTTCTCCTAGAACCTCCTGAGAATTTGGAAAAGGCTTAAAGCATAGACCAGAAGATTCAGCAACGTAGACTTGATTAACTGAATTTTCCCATCTTGGCTAAGAAGAGCACCCTTCCAACCAACAAGTTTTGAATTAAACTTGTCAATGATACCATTCCAAAAGGAGTTCAAAACCGCATTAGAACAAAGAGGAAGCCCTAAATAGGTAGAAGAGAGATCCCCTATGCCACATTCCAGAATTCTAGCAATCCTCAATTGGCGATGCTCTGAAGTATTAAGAAAGGAGACAGTGCTCTTAGGTAGACTCACCTTTTGACTAGAAGCCGCCTCATACTCTTGAAGAATAAGGCGGATGGACTTGGCCGTAGCAACCGAAGCTTCAACAAGAATAACAGTATCATCCACAAATTGTTGATGCGAACAACAATGCTGAAGTGAAGAAGGATAAAGACCTCTGAAAGCACCATTAGAGACCGCTTGAAGAAGAAATCTGCCCAAAGACTCCACCATAATGATAAAAAGGAAGGGAGAAATAGGATCTCCTTGTCACAATCCACGAGAACTTCTAAAGAACACATAAGGCGACCTATTCACCAAGACCGAAAAGGATGGAGAGGAGATTAATTGAGCAACCAGTTGCAGAACCCGATCCGAGAAACCAAACGCCTTCAAGATATTACATAAAAAATGCCAATTAACCCGATCATAGGCTTCCGCCAAATCTAGCTTCAAAATGAGACCGGGCTTCTTATTAACCTTGAGAGAGTGGATGTTCTCATGCACTGTAAGCATCGAATCTAAAATCTGCCTCCCAGGAACAAAACCATTTTGATGAGGAGAGATAATACGAGGAAGGATCCTTTGCAGTCTAGAAGCCAAAACTTTAGAGAAAATTCTATAAATTGAATTACTCAAGCTGATGGGCCTGAAATCACCAAGAAGCAAAGCTCCAGGCTTCTTAGGAATGAGCATAATAAAAGTAGAGTTCAACTCCTTGAGAAGATGCCTACTACCAAAAAACTCTTTAGTGGCATTGATAACATCCTTAACAATAATATCCCAGAGGGTTTGAAAGAAAAGCATAGGAAAACCATCCGGCCCCGAGGACTTATTTCTTTCAAAGGAGAACACAGCCTTCTTAACTTCGTCATCAAAAGGAATACCTGACAAACCCTTGTTCTCCTCCTCCGTCACCAAGTTAGGAATAACATTAAGAAAACTTTGTTGGCAAATAGGATCAAGAGGACGATCCACAGATAGCAATTCCTCAAAGAGCGAGCGGGCAGTAGGCCTAATTTCATCATCCCCCTCCAAAGAATTTGGAAATCCTATTAGAGGATCTATGCTTCAAAGTCGTGAGATGAAAAAAGCGGGTGTTTTTATCCCCACTCCGAAGCCAGATAGCTCTAGACCTTTGCTTCTAGAACTCCTCCTCCTGGAGAGTAGACTGATCAATACCACAGGTCTGAATTCTTTGTTGCAAGATATCCAACTTGGCCTTAATTTCAGTTTTCTCCTTAACGATATTACCAAAAGAGGATTTATTCCATTGGATTAAATTCTTCTTAAAAGAGGCAAGCTTCTTAGCAACTTTATACATTGCAGAGCCATCAACATTAATATTCTACCAATCAACAATTTTGGAACATAAACTCTAGTAACTCTGCCAAAGCACTTAAAAGTTAGCAATTACTCAAGGAAAACCCACTCAGCATGAAAAAGGCCTAAAAGAACAACGGAGACACACATCTTTGCTGGTTTTTCCAAGTAAAAACAGTGCCAACTTAAGATAAAAGTGGCTTAAGCCTAGCAAAACCCTGTCTAAAAGCAATGGACAGTTTGACTTAAATAATACAATTGTGTACATGCCTAGATTTATTGCATATCATAGTTAATATCATAGCAGCAAAAATCGTTTGGGGAAAAATCGGCAAACCAAAAGTTCAGGATTTTTTGAAAAAATGGGGAAAAAATCGGCAAAAAATCGGCTTTAAAAAATATATATTAATATGTATTAATATAATATAATATATAATAATATACTTATAACATATTAATATAATAATTATATATTAATATATTATAATATATAGTATATTAACACATAATTATATTATATATGTTGATATATATTAATCTATTAATATATTAATTATAATATTATATTGTTATCGTTTATATTAATATATATAATATTATTATATTAATATTATTGTATTATATATATTATAATAATTTTTACAATATAATTAATATATAATATATTAATATATATTAGTTTATTAATATATTAATTATAATATTATATTATTATTATATTAATATAATTAATATTATATATTGATATATGTTACTATACATTATTATAATAATATTATAATAATGTATACTAATAAGATTAGTTCTTGTGCGGATAGTATAGTAAGATTTTCTTTAAATTTAAAAAATGAAAAAAAAAAAAATGAAAAAAAAATCAAAGTTAAACTATTGTCCGACCAATTCAGTATTGCAATCGCTTAACTCCGACTTTCCACCTACGATTCAGAGGAATATGCAATTTGGCGAATGGAGATGAAAGAGGTGCAGGGATTTTATTTCCTGTTTGTGTGTATAGAGCGGACGGATGAAAAAAATCTCCGACACTTCCTAGTCGCAGCACGTTCCAGTCGCAGTCGGCCTCCAACAATAAAGTTAATCTATGTCGACCCCCTATTAATAGAAAAAAAACACAAGTTTTTTAGGGTTTCGGGCACCTGCATTTTTTTAGCGATTTTATGGCGGATTTTTTGCGATTTAAACTCTAATAAAATCACGATTTTCAATGATTTATGGCTCAGTCAACACTTCTCAAAAAATCATGATTTTTTGCTGGAAAAAATTGGGATGAGTGGCGATTTTTTGCCGATTTATGCTTCTATGGTTAATATTCCTTCTATTCTACTACCAACATGTGACTCTTCTCATATTTAGGGCATCATCCAAGATAAGTTTGCCGCCCATCCTCTATGCCTTGAGACTATCATCAGGCTTACTCTCTACGTCCATAGGCTTCAATCCATAAGAGATTTGGTTTCGGGCCATGAGAGGTATTCATACTTAGCTCTTTGTTCTTCAAAGAGGATTGCATCTTTGGACTCCACTTGACATTGACATTATTGATATTTTGAGACTAGCTTGCTTCTTATATCCATCGGCGTCTCTGTTGATAGATTACCTCCTTTCATGCACTCCTTGGATGCTCCTTGTCAACTCCTTCCCTCAAAGGAGGTCATCATTTAAGCTACCTGAGAGAATATCTATAGATAGTACATCCAGGTCACATTGACCTCTCTCTTGAGCTGCTCAACTCCAAGATTGCTTTTTATGCAGAGCATTTCTAATGTGGACAAGGATTTGGTTGCCCAACAATAGACAAACAAATCCAAGCAATCACATACCAAAGTCAGAAATTTTGCAACAGCAACCAGCAGGAAATAATATCAAGTTTTAAAAAACAGGAAAGTAACTACATTACAATGATTTAAAAAACATAATTAATTACAGAATTTCAGATAATCATGGCGATTTTCATCCACTATTGTTATCAACACAATAACCCCAACACTTCACAAGGATGCAGAAAATTTTGAATGTCCTATAACAGCATATACTCTTTTTATACAATCTTCAACAAGTGATCCAGGACTGCCAAAACATTTCAAAGTTGCTGCCTAAGGGCACACCGCAAAACCCATTCCATCAAATCTAGGTACTTTTCAAGAGAACCAATGTGAGGAGGATGGAAACTTGATATGTAACGCCTCTGCCAATGCTAGTGTTAGTCTCATCCTCCGTGATTCCTTTGCTTTATTTTCCTTTTTATTAACATCTTGAATTCTATATGAAAAATGGCCTCTTCATGACTCCACTATTTTCCTCATGAGAACAACTGTACCAAATGGAAAGGAGTAGTCATTGAAGTTGATTGTGACTAAGTGGAGGCCAAAAATAGAAGATGCCAGTTAGAAGGTTAATGCAGCCAAAGTAGGGTCTCATGTTCTAGAACTGCTGAATTCAATATTCACAATTTAATTTTATGCTCCCAACTAATAAGGGCAATTTCGTGGGTCCCAATGGATCAAATATTTTTTTTGATAAATATCCTTTTCGTAATCACCTCAGCCATGTGGTTTTCATTGGGGTCTACACAAGACCATCACTAAGAAAAGAACCTGCAACACAACAAAAAGAAACAGAAAATAAAGAAAACAAAAATTGTTAGAAATCTTTTTTTTTGGATGTGTAGGATTGCACAAGCCCTAGAATGCTCTTGCATCAATTTCTCACAAGTGATGGATGATATATTGTCTTCACTATCTCCATTGCCATTTGTTCCTCAAGTTGAAGTTTCCCCTTGGCCAATTGAGGGTGTGCTCTTACTAGCGATAAGTTGAGACTGATCATCATATTCTTTGCCAAGATCAAATCTAATGTGTTTGCTCCCTCTAGGAGGTAGAGACTGAGGAGCACTTCATTTAAGATGTCCCATCTACTATGAGATCTGGAGAACATACCGCAGTCTCTACAGAGACTAAGGCAACACTCTAATTACTTTCTTTATCTAGAGTAGTGACGCTTGGCCCGTTATCTTTTGGAGGCTATGACCCTTCTATGTAAATCCCCATAAGGAGTCCCTACTAGCCCTAGAGACTGTTAGAACCATAATTTTCATTCAAAATTCTAAGGTTTTTTATCATGAGAAATCAAAAAATTCCCTTAGTATTTTCATAAAAAATCACGTTTTCTCATCCATAAGGTTAACACAGCCTTTTACCGCCATACCGCTACCATATTGGTTGCCTATATAGCCCTTATATCATACCTCCTTACCGCGGCCTTTTGCAAAATGACCCGCGGTAGCACAGTAAAAGGGAAAGCACTATAGTCTTTTACCGCTATACCGAAGAAGGTTAAAACTTAGCCCATGGTATAGCGGTGTAATAATCAATAATACAAGGAGACCGCCATACCGCGGAGGATTGGAGTGCGGCTCGCGGTAGAGCGGTATACAAGGTAAAGCACTAAAGAGACCCCGTGATACCGTAAGGAAGACTAAAGGGATGTGCGGTAGAGCGGTATGATAAGACAGGATAATACTATGTACCGTGGTACTGTGGGAGGATAAAAGGTGATGCGAGGTAATGTGTTAATCGGTCGTTGGAACATTTAATGTGGGTCAGTCACATCAATTAACTTCGAAATATGAAATTGAGCTCAATATGAAGGATTTGAATGATGAAAAATTTAAGATTGGAGAATTAATGCGGTATGATGTGAAAATAAACAAGGCAGATTGAGAATTTTTCTTGTTCGCGGAAGCAGAAGCTAAGACAGGCAAGCTCAAGGTACGACAGTGAAAGGAGTTCAAAAGGGCGAGCTATATTCTAGGTAAGCTTACTCAATACTCATTGAATTTTAACAATGGCGCCAAAGAAAACAAAAGGAGCTAAGAGGGAAGAAAAACCTAGTAAAACTTCTTTATAGTCGCCATTACTTGCCTTGCTACTTGGTTCAGTTGATAAAGGTCCAAAAAGGGTATTCAAGGATTTGGCTCAGGGGTGTAGGGATCCTGTTATTCCTCAGTCTGGTTGGAATTTGTACTGGTACTTTTATAGAAATAGGAATGAGATGGTCCCGGCGTCAAACCCGTGGACTCTTGACTTAGCTAAATTGATAGTTCTGAATGTTTTTATTGATATTTAATTAATTAAAGCCTTGGCTGATAGATACCATGCCCCAACGAAAATTGTAAGGCTCCCAGATGGTGGGTGTTTAGTAGATGTTTCAAGGGAAGCCATTATTGAGTGTTTTAACCTGAACAGACAAGCTGTTACAAAAGTGGATTTGGGGAAATTGGAGCAAGAATACAAGAGGTTAAGGAAAACTTATAGGAATGATGAGCTCCCCCTGCACATGAAAAGGGGTGATAACAACAGAGTACTTCCTATCCCCTCCTCGAAAGCAGAACCTTTTCCAGTGTCTGATTTTCAGTTTTATTTTAAGAATACATATCATGCACTATGTCAGATTCTTGGAGTAGATGCAAAAGACAACATGTCAATAGGGTTGATGAGGATGGCTATGATCATCCAGCATCCAAAATCAAATGTTGAATTTGATTTTGCTTCTATAGTTGAGGAACAAATTCATGAAGGCTTGTTGCAAGTTAAAGAAGCTAAGGCTCCTATGTCTTTCAGGAAATATTCTTTATTATGTCATTTGATTTTGTATCAGAATGAATCAAAATGGACCAGGAGGATGAAACTATGCACACAAGAAAATGGATTTAGACTCCCGGTACAAAATTGGTGCTATATTTGGGATAGTAGGTGCAAAGAAAGTGATTTTGTTGTGTTTAGAGATGATTTTGTAGTTAGAATAATTGCTGCCCTTGGTTTTCCAACATCGAGATTGCCTCAAGTTTTAATGGATGTTATGAGACCAATGCAATACAAACCAGACCAAGGTTTCACACACAATTATGCTGATTGGTTCTTAATGCCACAACATACTATCATCAGGGTGTATGGTTGTGACCAGGCACCGCATGTCTTGCCAAAATTTGTGCCTGTCAGAGTGTGTTTTTTGGAGTTTATATGGCAAATGCTCTGGATGGAGCATGATATGATGAAAAACCAGAGAAAGGGCACATTCTTGCCCGATTTAACAGTATTTGAAGAGTTGTCAGTTGGGTCGGACATGTTAGAAGAACTGCAGAGATTCATGAAGGTTAATTTTGCTCTCAGATCTGGAGAAAAAAGGATATGTGATCTAGAGGGTCACATTAACAATATCAGAAGGACCCTGCTTAGAAAGAGGGCAATATCACATGCATTTGATCTTGAAGAGGATGTGATAAGAAATTTGGTGTATTATACAAATGTATTTGAGACCAGAAAGAGATGGCTGATGATGATGAGGTGGGAGGACCAGAAGAAGGAAAAAGATAAGAATTTCAAGGGGTTCTTTGTTGAAGAACCTAATCTTCTAAAAATGATGCAATTGGTCCTCAACAAGTTTGAAGAACTTTATAAGAGGGCTTAAGAGGAGAAGTCAGTTCCACTTCCAAAGCCCCAACAACCATCACACATAGCATCCACATCTCATGCACCACCCCCATCGCTAGATCATCAATCCCCTCCATCTCCAACGCATGAGCCTCCAGCCAAGAAACAAAAAGTTGAATCACTAGTTGATTATGGCTCAAGTGATGAGGAGCAAGAAGCAGTTTTGACTCTAACCGAAATGAAGGAAGTAGCAGAGCAGCAAAAAACTCTAGAGCCTCATGATCCAAAGATTAGAATATCAGAGGAGGTTGCTGATGAAATACAGGATGATGAAAGAATAATTGCTTCCCTATAGTTCATGGAGGATGATAATTTCATCCATACAAGGGAATTCAAAGACTTCTGGATCAAAATGAAAATGAGGCAGTTTGATGACAGATTAAAGATTAATCTCATTGGAGTTGATGATTCAAAACACGCTGAAATTCAGGCCCAGACACTGGCAGAATTAGATATTGACAATATCAATGTTACCCCCTAAGAAGCAAGGGACTTGGTGTTGAAGAGTAACATGCTGATCATACCAGGGATGGAACTCTCTAAGGTGTTTCTTTTGGATCAAATCAGAGCTCAGGATGATCCAATGTTAGTTGCAGAATTTGACTCAGAGGAAGGAGTTTCAGGAACAGGCTACAATCCTACCACCCAGACCCTTGCCTTGTGGACAAAACAGAAAAGCACAAGAAAGCCTAGGCTTCTAGATGTGGTAGAGGAGATGAGAGGGTCTGCTATGGTGAGGACAATGAAAGACACAACTCCAACAGAAGCTGCAACTATAGCTATGCATTCAGCTATGTTTACAAAGGATGTAGTGGAAAACATGGAGAAGAAAATAACCGAGTATGAGAAAAGACTCAAATTGTTAAATACTGAGATAAATAAATTGTTCATGGAAAATGTCAAATTCAAGCAACAGTTGCAACAAGCTACAAATGTGAAGGGAAACGAAATAATTGTTTATCACCCCCCTGCTCAAGTTGAAGACCCACAGATTGAACAGTTGAAAGAAGGATTGAAAAATTGAAGAATCATAATATGGATGATGTCAAGCATCACATTCTAGATGCTTTGAAAGAAATATTTAAGCACAAAATTGAAGTATTGAAAGAAAAGTTAAGTGGAGTACATGAGGGTTTCAGCCATCTGATGAAAGCCTTGGAACAAATAAATGCCAACTCTCCTATCTTGGAGGAACTTCAGAAAAGGTGGTAGCCTACTTACCACATTCTAACACTCTGTGCAAAGCAACACAAAGGGATCTAGATGCCCCTCTGAGACTCAGGACTACTCAGGAAATGGTGAAGGGGGTGATTGAGGAGCACAAGTATGTAATTGACATGAAGATGAAAGTTGAAAATAGAAGGAATGCATTTGACTCAATAAAACACAGTTTCAGCCCTTTAATCATCAAAGGTGATGGTTAATTTAAAGGTGTGGAAGAATGGAAGAATGAATTTGATCAAATGGTTCCTCAATGTTTGACACACATACAGAGTAATGGTGATATCAGTCTTGATAGGTTTCATACCTTGCTCGATGGCATTATAATGTTGGATAATGGATACACAAAATTTGTTTTGGATGTCAGAAATTTGCTCAATAATAGATGGAGAAGCCACCTTACAAATCTCACTGCTGCACAAGGGTTCAAGTGGCCGAATGACTTGACAATAAGTAAATGGCAGGAAAAGTATCTGGGTTCGGATGAAGACTAATCATCATCAAGAAGGTTCATCATAAAGTAAAAGTCTTGCACAGGTCTTAAATGACCACGGACTTTTACTCGAGGATTAACGGATTTGTGCATGTTAGTTGTTAGTTATTTTAGTCACATTTTATCTTCTAATTATGTTTTGTTACCAAGAGTCATGTCCTTTGGTCTGAAGCTTGTTGCCTCTCGTATAAATAAGAGAGACCAAGACCATAAGGATTTATTAGAAGATTAGATAGAAGTTAGGAGAAAAAATAGGCGAATAGGGTAAATGTCTACAATTCAAAAGATTGTGATGCATGTATAAAATTTTGGAGGAATCAATGGAAGTCATCTGATCTTGTGGCGTATTTCTGGGATTAGTTGTTTGTTGAATTAATTGAAGATATTATCTGGTTGTCTCCAATATTCATATTTCTTTGCTATTTAAATTGATATATCAAGCATATACTCAGTTTATCAATGCACATTTGCTGCACTTGTGTGGTGTGATTAGTTGGTTCTTCCAAGTGGAGATTAAATCCTTCAAGTCAGTCACAGTAATTTAGACGTATCATTTGGATCATTAAGAAGAACTTGGTAATTACATTCTTGCATGTTTATACAAGTTATAAACAAATATCTATATGCCAAACAATTAGAGTTTATGCTAGATAGAAGTCACTCATCTCAGACTTTCACTTGACTCCATTTTACCCAATAAGGCACTGGTCTCACACATTTCATCTTTAGTTTCATTTATTTTATCTTTTACATCTTTTAACTGAACATATTGCTTATACAATTCATACTAAATAAGTCTGCATCTTTATATTTCAAATTGCCATTTTGGATAGATTGCTTAGGGAAGAAACATACAGTTCAAATCTGCTTCATTCACATAGGTTTACCCGCCTAGGTTTGGGAGAACCTAAAGAGTAGAAGGTTCAAATTCATTATTTGGCCTTGTACGTTAGCCAAAAACATTGTGAGAGCTCGGCAACCTCTTGTGGTTCAAACCTGCGTTTTTGAGACCTAACAGAGCCCTTGTGTTGGTCACCTCTTTCTTTTAGCCCTTTCAAGAGATTGGTTGTACTAAACACCTTTTGGATGCTCCTATGTCACACATAGAGGCAGATAGACCTATGAGATGATATTTTTCCCAACATCACTACTACTTCGATGCCCTTGCATGTTACCCCTTGATAATGTTACCCCTTGATAATGTTGTTTTGCTTCTCGATGATGTGGCTTTGCTTCTCAATGACATGGATCTACTCCTCAACCAACCCCATGGCCGTAGGGACAAGCACATATTATGAGTTTTTTCACTACTATGGGAATTACATTGGCCTTGAATGTTACGAGAGATTCTAGAGGGAGTGCTTGCTTCTTCCTTCCACCACCATGCTTGGTCCCCTAGTGCCTGGTACTTCTCGATGATCATGTATTGGTCCTTTACAATGATTGACAATGGCATTGATGATTCCTCCCTTCTAAGCCCTAATAGTGATATTTGATGAAATTTGAATCCTTTCTTTCTAGTGTTCATCATCTCTTGCTCTTTGTGAATTGTGTTCCCCCCATGACTATTTGTATTGGTTTCTTAAACACTGTTGGTGTTGCACTGCTTCATTTTATTTTTAGTGCCTTTATTCCTTTATTTTGCTTCCGTAGGATGCTCTCTTCCTAGGACTTTCTATTGTAAACTGATGTATTCTTGAGTCCCATTGACCTGCTTTTAGTAACTCGTGGACATTAATACTGTTATTCTTATTCTTATTCATTTTCCATAATAACTGTAGTGCATTGTTCAATAAATGGTTTCTGGTTTCTTTAACTTATATGACAATTGTATTGAATTTCCAATTGCTGTAATGAACACGTTAAGCTTGCAATCAGCCATATGGTATTAAACTTCTAATTAGTACAATTTGTGTCAGCCTAAGGATGAAGGCCTGTTAACTTCAAAGTGAGGGTCATAGGTTCGAATCTAGAGGGGGATAGGGTTGCACCTCATTTGAACAATATAAAGGTAAATGGAAATGCAATACCCTTGTGTAATGCTTGCATAAGGGTGGTCTCATTAGTGCCTCACTTGACAATGACCCCAAAAAACTACAATTACTTCTACCTTACATATTGTTCTTATTCTTTTGTAGGTGCTTGAGATAAATAAGTACTTGCATTGAAAGTAAGTAAAGCAAAAGAAACAAGAAAGTTACAAATACAAAAAGAGTGAGAAAGACACAAGGGAGTTATCTTGGGGAAACCTGATTTAGGAAAACTTCAGAAGAGCAAGGCCTTGCCTTCTTTTTCTACTAAGTCCTTTTAATGTTACAAACTTACAGCCTTATCAAGGCCTTCAAGCACACCAACAACATATCAACAATATCTTGACACTTATAATTGCTTTGCAGCTTATGGCAAAAGCAAGCTCTTTTCTTGCATTCAACTTTTGAGAGCATGTTCAACCAAGATCTTCTCATTTTTTTATATGAAACAATGAAGAAAGAAATTACAATGCTCTCTTGAGGGTGTATTTATACAATTCGATATAAGAAAAGGCTAAGACAAGGAGCCCAAAAGCCTTAGAAGTGGAAGAGACACTGTTTCCAATGGTTCCTATTCTCCTTTATTCAATAGGGAAAAACTACAATATATATCACAACAAAATGGCCATGACATTATCACAACCTCCATAACACTTTCAAAGCTGTCATTTCCATGCCAAAATCACTATGACACTTTCACAACTGCCACAATGCTTTTAAAACCATCATTATGTTGTATCTGGTTGCTTTGTCATAGACACAACTCTAGTTTATGTTATGCTTTGTTTCACAGAAATCTTCTTCAACTGTGATGACCCAATGATGTCTGGATCATCTCAGGATGCAGTCCTCTGAAGTCCCCTGCACGACCTTGTGTACTCTTTTCTTGTTGACAAATATTGGATCAGGAGTGACTTGTGAATGTTTCAAGTTACGTAGTCATTTTGACAAAATATAAGAGATAATGACTAGGTAAGTTGAACTTAGAAATTTTTTATGATTCATTTCAGATCACTCTGTTGTCATTCCGATGTACTTCTTTGATCTCCTGTTGGGTAGACACTCTTAGGATGATTGGCCTGTCATTAATCAAATTACTGACAATCTGTGTGGTTAAACAGAGCATAATCCTTAAGTGACACCTTTTGAAGAGATACGAGGTGTATGCTTATCTAACAGTGATGTCTTCTAATGAACTTAAGGACCTTTCTCAGTTCCAGTTTACACAAGACTCTGTTGATCTATTTATAGGATCATCTTTGGTACAAGAATGAGACAACCACACATCCATAGGTGAAATTAAACATGGAAGAACTAAACCAATCAATTATCAAACAATGAAGGTCACACTGAGTGCAACATTCACCTTCTGAACCTCCTAGTTGCCCTGTCTGCGAAAGCAATACTTTATGTATACTGGCACTTCAATTTTTTCTGAAATCTTAAGATTGCATTAATAATTGTTCCAAGGCAGGGAATATACACAATGATATTTTTTGAAGCAAATAGGCAAATACTCAAAACACATGAACCTTTCATTTTTGGAAGGGAAACTATCAGATATAGCAATGAGCAATTTCTGACCTTCCCGACTTGGAATATTGCGACATGGATAAGGTAGGGAGTTTTTCAGCCATCCTCCTACTTGTATTACTATTTAGGAGTTTAAGAGTTTTTGATCTTCTTATGGAGGACATTGTGGAGTTTTGAAAATGATGACATTTCCACCTCCTTTTGGAAAATGAAATGCCGATTTCTTAGTTTAAGCTTGCCTTCACAAACTAAATCCATCTCATTGCATTTTGAGCAGAAAATTCCCCATTTGTATGAGAAATTGGAGACAGATTCCTCCAAAAGTAGGGAGAAAATGGTTAACACTTTGGGATTATATTATTTGTGCTCAGCATGCCTTGTAAATATTAAGTGTAGTTATAAATGCAAGATCAATCCACAATTCCCATTTTGGATTTAAGTGTATTTTCTTTCTGAAATAACGTGTGTTAATGTATGGCAGCAATTGGATGTGTGGATTTATCTTCTAGTTAGAGACCTTAAGTGCTTGTGTAACACTGATTGAGTTTTAGACTTGTAGTTGTGATCAGATCTATCTGTCTCGAGAAAATTTTGCCTGTCTTCTATGATCTATCTGCAGTTAGAAAGCATTTATTGTTCTCATCTTTCCCCTTCTTGGATCAATTCACTGTTACAATTTGTTAGCTTATGTCAAGGACTCCTTGCTTTGCTTGGATGTTGTACTCGTTAGTTTCTCTTCTATATTTATTTTTGGATGAAAAAAATTTCTTTGTCATATGGTATGAGTTTGGATTAAGACATCTTAACTCTTTCGTGTTGCTATTAAGCACACATTTCTGTTCCTGGGAACTGATAACATTCTTCTGTTTATTTTTTTAATACTTTATCATTATTGCAGGTTTGGTTAAAATCCATTTTTTTAGCATGGAGGAGGACAAAGCAGTTGCCTATTATGATGAATTGGCACGTAAAGGTGGGGGTGCAGCCAGATTTAAACAAGGTCTTGGGTACTCAAGCCATTCTTCTCAAGAACCCCCAAATAAAGGCAACGCTCCATCTGCTTTGAGTAATTTTGTGAAGGCAGCAAGCCCTGGCAGGGCAGAAGCAATAGGCAAAGAAATCCAGATTGAAAATATTAGAGAAAAGCTCAAGAGAAGAGGTGAAAATGTCCTGGAACAACACAAGGGAAGGGATGTTGCCAAGAGTCAGCTGTCAAGGCAAAAAGGCAGATCATTTGAAAGTGGAGAAAGAGATAGATCGAGGAGTCTGTCACCAAAAAGGATAAATAAAAGATCACATGAAAGAGATGGAAAACATTCAAGACACAGAGATTATCGTTCACGGAGCCCATATGACAAGCATAGAAGACACAGGTCAAGGTCTGGAGGGAGGTCTTCTAAACACAGTAGTAAAAGAAGTTATCAAAGAAGCTATTCACACAGCAATAGAAACAGAAGCACCTCCTCTGATAGAAGTAGGAATCATCACCGTCATAGAAGAGCTAGGCATCAATCATCTAGTACGAGTAGCAGTCAGTCACACGATAACAATTATCCAAGAAAAAAGAGAAGAGAACGAAGTATCTCCTTCAGTGGGTCTGAGGATGAGGGTCAAAGTCCACCATACTCCTCACACAGGAGGGGCAGAGGCAGGAGTAGATCACCTGCTTCTCAAAGGGACTACTCTAAGGAGAGAGCAGGGAAACTAAATAAAAGCTTATCTCCTAGGAAACAAAGAACAAGAGAGGAATGTCTTCCTCATAGAAACAGAAAAATAGAAGAGGCTAAGCTTATGGGCAGGCAGAATGGGAAGGAAACAACATTGAAGAGTAATGCTAGTAGTCTTAAAGACAAAGCTCAGATTGTTGATTATTCAAAGCTAATTGATGGTTTTGATTCCATGGTAAATGTCTTTCTGATTACGAGTTTGTTTACTATTTGTATTTTTTTCTTCATTTTATGCAAGAATGAAAAATATCAAGTGTTAAATTTTAATCATTGGCAGAAATGTTACTCGAGTCTAAGCATTTATATTTTTTATATTGTCTAGCATGTGAAAGCATTTAGTTGCATATAACTTCTTGCTACAGGTGGTCCAGAAGAGCGTGACAATTATTGTGTGCAGTTGTAACATAACTTGATGACTATATATATTTGTAATGACTTATTTATGTTAAATAGATGTTGTATGACTGTGTGGAGTATGAGCCACTTCACTTCATGGCTATTGCTGATCCTGATGAGCAGCTATTGCAACAAAAGTACTTGCAATTTTGATTCAACATTTGTTGATGCAATAAGGAATTCTAACCATAGCAGCAAAAATCTTTTGGGGGAAAAATCGGCAACCAAAAGTTCAGGATTTTTTGAAAAAATCGGGAAAAATTTGGTTTTGAAAAAAGTAAAAAATTGTAGAAAAAGACAAAAGCTACTCCTTTTTGAAATTTAAGGTCATTTCCACAGCATAGAGATATAGAGAGCATATAAAATAGAGATTTTAACCCATGAATTGTAGAAAATAGATTTCTGTTGTTTATATTCATATCACTGATTACATTGCATTGCACAAAATATACTTTATAGTGCATAAATAATAACTAGATGTTGACAGTTAACAAAATGTCAATTACAATATAGTTTGTAACTTTGTACAAAGTCAATCTCTAAACTAAGTACAAAGTTAGAAAAATCAAATGTAGCCAATGACAACTATGCTAGAGGGCAGTAAGTCCTGATGATGAAGCTCCTAGTTCAAAGCCTCTCCTAATTTGTTCAACCATATGGCTATCCAAGTTAGTCTCTAGGGTCTCGAAATCCTTAGGCTCAAGAAAGTCATCGTCACCAGCAATCCACTTAGACTTTGGATCAATCTCATCAAGGTCAATTGGCTTGTCATCCTCAATAGTACCTGTTTTTGTCCATGTAGAAATTAGTCTTGGCCTTACAAGTGAAAAAGATAATGAATACAATTTCAACTAACCGCAAGTATACTGAAAGTCTAACCTTGAGCTTTCTTTAGCTTCAAGCGGAGGTTGTGGTGAACAAACACCAAGTCATTCATTTGTTGTTGTGTTAGGCGGTTGCGTTTCTTGGAGTGTATGTGTTCAAAAACACTCCAAGTACGCTCACAAGCAGAGGAACTACATGGCTGGCTCAAAATGTGTCTCGCCATCCATCCAAATCCCACCATTGTGCTGAAAAACACATTACATGGAGATGATATCATGTAAGAATATCTTCAAAAAACCTTAACACATTTAATGATCATGTCCACAAAATAGAGAGATTGTCTTAGGTTTATAGAGTCTACTTGGTTGGAAGGTCTTCCTGCCTTCCACAACAGCCTTAGATGGCATAAAACCCCTTGCTTGCTTGTACATTGGCAACTTTGCCATAGCTGCTTGCAATTGTTCTATGGTAGGAAACATTTTCTTCATGCATATGAACAAGCCCTGTGTGATCTCACCATTATGTTTGAATGAAGAGTTACATAATAACATTGAATTGAGATAGTATCCTGTAGCATGGAGAGGAAAGTGCATCTGTCGATCCCATCTTCTATCAATTATGTCCCATAATGGCATATACTTGTCCTTGTCATTTTCCATCCTACTCCTCATCACCTCCTTGGCTCTATATCGATGGCCTCATACAAATATCCCATGGGGGATTTATCCCCATCCACTAGTCTAAAGAATTTTACTAGAGGCTTTGAAAACTTTGCAACCTGTTCAACTGCATCCCAAAAACTAGTAGAATACATGTACCCTAACACTGCCACGCCATTTGGTTGATTTGTGAAGCCAAACTCCATCCACTCATTTGAAACAAACATTTGTTTCAAATTCAGTTTTTGTTGGCAAAGAGTTTGTAGTGCAAGGAATTGTGTTGCAAATCTTGTCACCCTGGTCAAACTAGCTCCTTGCCCTCTATGAAAGAACACATCATGCACAAAACCGTCATGTGATTATAAATGAATTTTGTAACTATGCGAGCCTTTTGCAATACCTCTTTAACCTATTCAAGTTTTCCAATGTTCTCAAGGGTTAGATCAAGGAAATGTGCTGCACATGGGGTAAAAAATATAGAGGGGTATTTGTTCGTCAAGAGTCTCCCAACAACAACACAAGCAACAACATTGTCTATAACAAATTGAACCACATTTTGTGACCCTACATCTTTGACCACCCAAGTAAACATCTTGAACAATGCAACCGCAAATTTGATTGTATCTGATGCATCCACAAATTTCAAAAATATAGTGCCAATATCACTAGAGACGAGGAAGTTGATGAGGGTTCGATTCCTTTTGTTTGTCCATCCATCTGACATTATGGTGCAACCAGTCTTAACCCACTCTAGTCGATGCTTAATAAGAACATCATTAACATCCTATACTGCATCATTGAGCATACCAACCCTCAATGTCTTGTAAGATGGGGCTTTGAACCCAGGACCCGCAACTGCAATAGCATCCACCATACCTTGCCAATATGGTGACCTAGCAACATGAAATGGCAAGCTAGAGTAGTACCAAAAGTTTCCAATCGCCTTCTTTGCTTGTTCGTGAACATTCTTCTTCCATCCTGTACTCTCCAAAGTGGCCTGTGATCCTGTGTAGTATGAGGTGTGAAGAAAGCATTAATGTTTCCTACACTTGTGTTTGGGCCATGTGCCATAGAAGGTGTTGACCTTGATTCCCTCAAAAACTCATTTGCACCATCTTCCTCATCCAAGCAATTCTTTCTACCATTTGTAGAATTAAAAACTATTTCAACCCCGGTTCTTGCCCTTTTTTCCTTGTTCTCAAGAATCGCATGAAGAGCTTGTCTTGCCTGATATGTGACATCTGCAGGGCATGCTTGACAAGGAGTGCTATTATTTCTTGGCTCCTTCGCCAAGTGCCATTTGAAGCGATAAATGTCGCCAGTGATATCATTTACACACCAATTACATTTAACCTTCGTTGTACCTGAAACTGAAGCACAATGTGTCCACATAGTCTTTTTGACGTGACATTATGATCGAATCTGCAAAAACGTTTTAATTCAGTCTAGTTTGCCATCAAAGGGCACAAGAAAGTTTAAACTTTGAAGGCATGAATGATAAATTTTGAAGGGAATGTGTCAATCTACTTGTGCATTCCAAACAAAGAGGTTCGTAGGCACAAACTTATCAAACATCCAAGTTACTTCCTTTATATACACTATTCTAGGATTCAATTCAAGAATGTTAAAGTTGATGCACTTTTTGATTCTTGTTCCCAAGCTAACCTCATTTCGCAAGAATTAAATGTTAATCTTGGTTTGAAAACTTATCAACACCCTAAGCCTTATGCTTTGGGTTGGACTAAAGAGAATGCTAATTTGTTCATGGCACCCTTAGTAGGTTACCTAATTAAATCATTTGAGGCCATAGGGACCTTCATGGACCAATTTATTGAAAAAAACAGATTGTTGAAGTTTGTTTTGTATTATATTAGTTTGTCCTTTCAGACTTGGCTAGGCTTTACAAAGTTAGCATTCACCCCTTCTAATTAGGATCTTTCATCTTTTATTGTTTTGGTTTTGTTCATTTTTAGTTGTCGTTCCTTTCATCACTTTCACTATTGTAACTTGTAATTTTCAGTCCTATTAACTTACTGCTCATTTTTTGCCATTACTATAATTTCTTTTTTTAATGCTAATCTTTCATAAGTGTATTGCATTGCATAGGCTAGATACTATAAATTTCATAATTTAATGCACCAATAGATACAATAAACTCTTGGAGTCTTCTTAACTGGAAGGTGAAGATAACACTACACATTTTATTTAAAGTCTAGTTTTCTACATCATTTACATGGCTACACAATTCAAAATTCAAATTAAATATCTCATCTAATTTATTTAGTTTATATAAATTAATCGCACACTTATTCTTTAACTCCTAAATCCTAAACTTTTATTATTAATCAATAGCATTCGTCTTCCCTAGAAAGATACTATATGCTAAGCACTCTAGCACGTTTTAACATGTGTTGGTTTTAAAATAGGCATGGCATTTGATGCTTAAGAAGAAATAGCTTGGTGTGTTACCCTGTAATCTACCCAATTTTCTAACTCGCTAGCACATAATCTAATTTAATTATTTGATATTGCCTGGCAAAAAGTGCATTTGAAAAGGTAATATTAAATAATTAGATTAAAGTGATGTTATAAAGTGACACTAAGGAAATATTTAAAGGGTATTGTATAAAGTCACTTTATAATAAAGAGCTTAATATGATTTGAGCAGGAAATTTAAAATGGGTTTTGAAAAGTGATAAAAGGGGAAGTGAGCTCATTTGTGCATCAGGCTTGTTTATCATTCTATTTGGTAGTTTGGAGGAGCTCTTTGGAGTCTAAACCCTAGGTTGGAATTCCTACGGGTGAACCAGTTTCGGTAGTGAAACTATCTGCCCTAGCTGGATACAGGCAAAATCACACAGGTTTCGTGTTTGCAATAACGGTTGTTTGAAAATTTGTGAAGTCTTCTACGAAGACAAATTTTAGGTATTTTGTGAGGTTTCCAGTTTAATGAATGTGTAGGGTTCTAGGACTTCAAAAAACAAATATAATATGCAAAAATATAGGATAAAATATTCACATTCAGAGTGGAAATGATTTAATAATCAGACTAATTGATTTATTCTTGAGAGATGTTTATTATTGTGGAGTATTTACATTGTGCATGGGACATGGTTTTTCTCCATAGTAGGTTATTTGCATTTCTCTTAGAAAGGCCTTTTTATATGTTTTTATTGGGACAGCTTGTATAAAGGAAGCCATAAGAGTTTGAATGCTCATTCGGCATAGTAGAGAGGAGACATGAGCCTTCAGATTTCTTTGGACTTATCTGAAGCTAGCCCACATTGCATCCTTGGAGAAAGAGCGACAAACTTTATTGGTGATCGTGGTTTTCCCTATTAATCGCCGAGGTCAATTATTTCATAAATACCATTCAAAGTCAAGGGATCGAGAGTTTCAGTATATCATTGCTCTCAGATTGTAATCAAGGCAGAATCAATTTACATATACTAGAGGAGCTGTAAGCTTTTAAAGTGGCCGTGAGTGTTGGAATATCCGATGCTTCAACGAGGTCACGGGAGTATTAATCTAGCATTATGGGGCATAGCATTTAAAAGTCCACACCATTCCTAAAAGGCGCTATACTCAGCTGGGGAGCTTACGTGGAGTACTGGAAAGATCCAAGCAGTCAATACTATTTCTTAGCATCAAATTGGGTCCTATGTGGATGCCTGGTTGCTACCATGCTGGCCGCCATTCAAACTTGTAGAAGAATTGCATATATGGGACATATGGAATAAGGAAGGCAGCGGCTGTGTTATTTTGTGAAGTCAATAATATGAGGTTAGCCATTATCATTATTACTATTGTTCATGAATACTTGTCCCTGTGTAAATGCTGATTAATTGGAACTGTAATGGCTGCTCATTATAAATGAAAGGAATAGAATTTTTTGAAGTAATATATCTACTACAAATTCTTGTAAGCAACACTTTAATTTGTTCAACATTGCAATTTTAAATTGTTCTTTTTTTGTGAGCAAATTGCATGATATTCCTCCATGATATTGCAACAATCCGGAACAAGATCAACATCAGTACATGGCAACTATTTGACAAAATGCTTGCATTGTCAAACTAAGAAAAATCATAAAATTATCGAGGGGTCTTTACAGTGGTATCAGAGCCAAAGTTCTTGCCAGCCTTTGGGAAGTTCAGGAAATTGACTTCCAGTTTGAAGCATGGCAACAAATGATAGAAAATGATTGGCAAAATTGCTCTACAAAACAGTTAGTAAGCTCAGTATTCATTCTCAACCAAGGGATAATGCTTTGAACACACTTAAAAAGGTGGAAGAATGTTTTGTCCTTGTTGAGCAACCACTTACATAATTGCTGCAGATAGTTCTTTTTCCTACAGTGACTTCTTTGGGCCAACTTACGTGGTTTAGAGATACAGATGTTGAGATCAGACTGATGGTTATTTCTTGTTTAAGCCAGATCATGAGAAGCTTAGCACCTGAATTTCCTTATGTTGATGACACAATGAAAGAGGTAATTCAATTAATGGTGGATAGTTTCCAGGATCTTGGTGATATCAAAAGCCCTCACTTTTCTAGAAGGGTTGCAGTACTTAAAATACTTGCAGATATCAGATTGAGTAACCTTATATTAGGTTTGGAATTGCATGATTTGATCCATAGCATGTTTCCCCATTTCCTTGCTGCAATCAGGAAAAACATGAAGATGATGTTATTGCAGCCATGGAAACTATTATGGTTATGTCTATTAATGAGGATGATGCTGTCTCCCAACCCATTTTATCTATGCTATTGGTTGTTTTGAAGCAAGAACAGGGTACTACTTCAGCTGCTTATGAGTTGGTCACCAATATGTACAAATAATGTGAGGGAAAGCTGAAACCTTACTTGTTGAAAGGAAGGTGAGTATGTCGAGGTTGCCAAATCAATTTATAGTGAAGAGCAATATTGGGATGAATCTCCTTTGAACAATCTGATTTTGTATATCATAGCATGGAAGATACTATAGAGGCAGCTGATATGGAGAGGGGTGTTCTTTCCGATAAATCATAAAATTTTTGAAAGCCAATTCAATCTCTGTGTACTAGTCAATTTGTATATCCCTTAGGGCGGCTAGGAAGGACTGAAGCCAATGTGCTCTGTCATCTTGACTATTCACTGCCCGTATATTTCTCAAGTCTTGCAATTCCTCATTGGATCTTTCGACTCGTTACCAGTGATTTTGGGTAGTTCTTTCTTGCCAACGTTGGGACTTGATGGGGGTGTCACCATTTTTCTGTTTTGATGCAACCTCAATGCTTGGAACCTACTCACTAGAGAGTTTTGATTCAAATGATTTGGTGCTTCTCTCACACTATTGGTAGAATCATCAACTCGTCTTGCTTCAACATTTTGTGCCCTTGAATTGCCTTCAAGTTCTCTCTTGTACATCTTTGGCCCAAGATATTTTGGCTTGGTTCCTTTAGTCACCAGTTCTTCTTCAACAACAATCCTTCTATACCTTGAATGTTTCTCTCGTAGGCTTCTAACAATGAATCTTTATATTCTATCTTTCACTCTTCTTTGTTTGAAGATGGCTGTATTGAATTTTCTACTTGGTCGGAAAAATTGACCCGCACTTTGTTGGGTAGTGGTAAGTGCATATCTATCTCCTCCCACTTTTCTTTCATACATTTTCTTGTAGTGGAAGTGTTTTTGTTTTCCTAATTATGTCTTTAGCTTCAACTCACACTCCAACTTTGACTTCATTCTTGGAATGGGCTTTGACTTTGGATTTGTATGGCTAGGGTTTCTTCAACTTTTTCTTGTAGTCATATGCTCATTTCTCTCTATTCTATGATCCTTAAGGATTGTTTGATTTCTTGATCTTGACCATGTTGTGGTCTCTTCTTGCTTTATTGGGGTCTAAGGACACGAATCTCTTAAATCTAACTTGATTTCTTTTAAGGCAATGGTGCTAAATATTTGCACTTCTATCTAATAAAATTAATACTTGAATTAATAACATAAATAACAATGCATACTAGATACATGAGTAAAAGTATATCTTTATTCACACATGAAGTTATTATAGAAGTAGAGTCTAGACCAAAGATGGTTAGCCAAGGACCAAACTACCTTTCTTGACTACTCAGGCTATTTAAATGATTTGATGGTTGTCAAGCAGAACACAATTGTCTATCGACCGACTCCTATAACTACTCGAAAGTTGACAAATGATTAATACATAGTTGGATATAATTATATGAGCAAAACATAATTGTATGTTGATCACATGCAAGAGAAGCAATAGAAACATATGTTAAAGGCAATAGAAAGAAAATAATGACACACTCAATAACATTATTATTTACCATGCGCTTTTAGTGGAAAAAACCCATTGAAAACAATAAATTTTTGTTATTACTATAAACAATAAAATATTTCTTGCTTGTACTTATTGGTGTTACTAGATTAATAAATGTACTATTACAACCAACTCATATAAGAGTTACCACCAACACATTTATGGCAGTACAACATGCTCATTAAAGAGTTGCAACAAATACAATGACCTTATCTAATGAACTACACCTAATTACCTAATTTATTACATCATTATTCTAATACATGCTAATACCCTTCCTTAATGACTAAATTGGAAACAACACCAAGCTTGTCCTAAAATTTGACAATATTGAAGAAGGGTGGAAAAAGAGGATAAAAAGTGGACCCCACAAAATAAAGATGAAAATAATAAAGAGAAAAGAAAAACATTAGACATTGTAGGAAAGGACAAAAATAAATCAATTAATAAAGTGGAAAAAATATATATCTAAACCGTACAGTCTAATATTTCATTTCCCACTGTCACCATATGGTCTGCCACTGTTGGGTCCATCACTGATTGGTCCATTGTCACTGTATGGTTTGCCACCATCACCAATTGGTCCATCATCATTGTACAATCTGCCACTGTCATGGTATGACTTGCCATCATTGGGTCAACCATCATTGGGTCAATCATTGCTATACAATCAGTCTACCGTCATTGTACGATTTGCCACTATTGGGTCCATTGTTGCTGATTGGTCTATTGTCACCATATAATCTACCACTATTGGGTCCATCATCACTGATTGATCCATTGTTGATATACAGATTGCCATGATTAGGTCAACCGTCGTAATACAATATGCCACCATTAGATCAATTGTCACCGTATGGTTTACCATTGTTAGGTCCATCATTGTTGTATTGTTTGCCACTATCACCATTGGGTCCACCATTGATGTACTGTCCACCTCCACCGTATGGTCCATTGTCATCGTACAATCCATTGTCACCATATGGTTCATTGCCGTCATATGCCCAACATTAACTTGGCCTGGTTGTATGGTTTGTCTGTCAATGGGTTTTCTTCAGCATACAATCTCTCAAACTTGCTATCTTCATCATACGCCTTCTTTAGACACTCATAATCGTACAATTACTCCAATTTCTGTCATACACATTGCTTCTCATGATCCTTTGTCATGCCCTGTTGAAATAATAGAATCTGCTCTTTCACCTTTTGTTGCACAGTCTGGTGTCATGGCTACTGAGTAATCCTTGTCTATGTATCCTATGAAAATAATCAATGACTCTTCTGCTACATTTGTTCACCATTCTACTGTTGGTTTTTCTCAGAATATGACTTTGGTAACAACAATGAATCCTTCTGGTAGGCTAGAAAATTAGGTGAAAGTAAATTAATGGCATATGGGGACACTGAACAATTTTTTTTGATGAGGATAATATTGTTGCACAGTCCCATCTGGGTTCAGTGATGGATTGGGTGAAGCATTTTCTGACTTCACTGTTTAGTCAAATTGGGTTCCTTGTTTGTTTGGTCCTCAACCAAAGTTCCTTAAATTGTATGGCCATTGGCAAATCCATTCTCCTTACATTGGCATGCGTTTTGGATATGTTGGTTTTACTGATTCTGTGTACTTCTAGTTTTCCTTAGTTCTTTGCTAGTGGGAATTATTAGTGTCAAGGTTCTCCTTCATCTACAACACTGTCACAAGCTTGGAAAATCATCACAAGTTTGGAAAGTCTTCCCTAATGTATGGTGGTATCTGACTAAGTATTAATTGATTGTTGGCTTTCGAGTAGTTATAGGAGTTGGGTGATAGACAGTCGTGTTATTGTGGCAATCGTTGAG
>VDFB02329489.1:0-11319 GCA_007258455.2 Sequoia sempervirens | reverse complement strand
CTATTAGACCTCATTCGGACTTCTTTTGCAAATCATATCAAAATTTTAAGGAAAATTACATAGAAGAATTATCCCTTAGAAATATTCCTCAACCTATGATTGAGCCACCTATCCTTGATGAACCAATGATTGAACTAAAAGCCCTTCCAAATATCCAAGAACAACCTATGAAAAATCTCTTGAACAAGACAACTAAGAGTAGGGTTGAATTATTTCTCATAGATTTAAACTTTAATTCATTCATCGGAACTAAAACTTAGCACTACTTAGAAAATTATACAATAAATACTAGTGTATAAATTGAAAACCATCACATAAACACAATAAAACTAGATTTACGTGGAAAACCCAATAAGGAAAAAACCATGGTGAGGGTTAACTAACACTATAGATAATATCAACACTAATTACAAGAGGCTCACTGCTTAAGAAACAAGGCTCACTACCAAAACAAGGACTCACTATCCAGAACAACGACTCACTATCCAATAGGGCTAACAACTTTGAGGGCTCACTACCACAGAGATACAAAGAATATAAAGAAAACTTTTTATAGAGAGAAGACAATCTCAATGCAACAAAGAAATCCACCACAATTCATTCAATCCACTTGCAGACATACATGAATGATAGAGTGCACCTTAAGCTCACTGCTTCCAAAAACTCAACATTTAGGCTTCACATTGATCTACCATGCTCACATCATACACACACACTGATTCACACTTATCTCTATTCTATTTTCACGATTGTCTCTATTTCCTTTGTTCTCTTTGCTTCTTCTTCCCTAACTTATTCTACATTTATACCATCTTCAACTTTGAAACATATCCAAAGTTAGCCACCCATAGTTCAAATTAAAAATTAGGTTGGTGCAAAACATCCTAGGATGGAATTAGAATGAGGGTGACCCAAAACACATGATTCATCGTGACCCAAATTGATCCAAATAAACTTCACTAAATTCTAAGTAGTATTCCACAAGTTCGTACCTAAACCAAGAAAGTTAAAACAATAGAACAATTAAACATGACAGATACCAAAATTATCTTCACAATAAAAATACTAACTCTAGAATTCCAAGTCATAAGATTTCATCAAAGAGAAATCAAAATGAACAATATTTCTCCCACCTCAAACTACAAAAACATGTAAAACCAAATTTTAAGCAAACTTGTGAAATATAACTCGACTATACATCAATCAATAGCCAAAAATTAGATATAACAAATTTTAACAACCATGATCAACATATCCAACTATACAAATATAGGAGAAAAATTGAAATAGAAAAAGTCTCTGGAGAAACCAATTTCCAAACATCTACAACACATCTTGTTGGCAGATGGTCAACACTTCGTGACTGTGACATGGACTAACCGCCTTCTCTCAAGGATCTATTAACTCCGGTAGTTGTATCAAAGCATTACTTCTATATATATATGGTATTCTTGTGGTTTGAGACCACCATTCCCCTCCTCCCCTTGAGTGGCTCGTGGAAGCCACATAGTTTTTGTAATGTGGAAGATGTTTACAAGATTTTTGAATTATCATTTATGTTTCCTTTTGGATTTTATTGAATTTTCAAACCAGTAGTGTGGAATTTATTTATTTTGGCCATTGGTCATTCTGAATTTGAGATTGTCCTTTTCTTCCTCAAGGACTTGTTTGGTTTTAACTTTATGTCTATTTTGAAATGTTTCCTTGATTGCTACTTTTGGAAGTCATTTTATTCTTGCGTTTTATTGATAAATTTAGCATTAAAATCTCACTTTATTAAAATTATTTTGGTTTGAGGCTTTCTCAATGTTTATAACTACTGGTATGTGTGGAGTATTATGTTATATGTAAACTACCATATCTAGCAGGGGTCCCTAGTAGGATGTATAGGGGAGCAGATGGCCTGGGCAATTTCATTGTGAGGATGGAGGCCGCAAATGGGACCATTATGGAATGGTTGTGATCCATTCCCTCCTAGATCTTGTGTGTGATTCTTGGTGTACCTTGCTATTGGAGGCTAATCCCCTTACACAAACAAGATAAGGGTACTAGGAAATGTATGGAAGGTTCCTCGAGGAGGGTCTAGAGACCATCTTTCCTTATAATTATCTTGGTACTACGATTGCTCTGTTACATGGTGGTGCACGTCCTCCTCATAGAGCCCATGTTGTGAAACCTATGATGTGATTTGTATGGATTTAGTTGTGGTCTATGTGTTGGGTTCAAGTGAATGGGATGTGAAATAAGTTTGCACTAAACATTAGCAAACCAATAATTAATGGGAAACAAATTGAATGTTCTCATGGAATGGGATATGATATGGGTAACATGGTTGGGAAGTAAAATGTCATCTCAAAGATACCTATAAATAAATCTAAACATTAGAAGTGACAATTGCTTAATGAGTCATATTGATAGATAATAGCAATAATGTGAATAGTTATGTTGTGCAACTCTATTCTAAGAAAACATGATTTTTAATCTTGGAGATATGAGAAGAATGTTGATAATTATGTGTTGATCCTTGGTGAAAAAAATATCTTGTATATTGTCTTATTTTTATTACATAGAAACCTATATGGTGTAACACATTTTTCTATCTTACACTTATTATTGAGGAATAGTTTCTTGTCAATATAATGAAGAATTTCAACACATTTATTGCACTTGTATGTGGGTATACATGTTTTACAACCCTTGGTAACTTCCAGGAGGAAGTTTATTCCAAGGGGAGGGGAATGTAAGACCCCATCTTTCATGCAATGTATTATTTGTGTGTTTCCCTTGGTTGAGTACATCACTATCAACTAGAGAAGATAGACTAATAAATTATGCATACTTGATCTAATAGGAGCCTTGAGGTGTATGTTCTTGTAGCATTAAATATGCTATATACCGTGTGGAACATGAAAATGAATCAACCAATGCTTTAAGTATATGTGCAATTTTAGAATAGTCACTCAATAGAATTCCATGGATTCTTTAGTTTTGGAAATAATAAAACTCTCTTAAGTTAGTTAATGAACCTTGTACTCTTATTTTGCATGATGCTAGTAAAACACATAGGAAGGTGTCATTAGTGAGTGTGGCATGTGACATAGAGAAATAATTTATTAATTATTAAATTGTAGTTGAGGTGAGAAAGAAAGATAATCCTTGTATTGTTAATTATTCTTGTAGTATAAGGGACTATGTGATTCTCCCATCTTACAATGAAAATACATCCTTGCTATGACATTGATATGTTATTGTGACACATTCCTTGAACTTCATAAAGTAGTTATTCTCAATGTAATGTCTATATACTTGTGAGGATGTTATTGCTAAAGTCTAAGTGTTTTGTGTAGTTAATTAACTAGTTGTGAATGGATTCAATTTGGAGGGGGGTTTAAATTGAGACAATGAATATTGTGAGGATATTTCTAACCAATGAGTAATAATTGGAAATTTCATTAGTATGCCAAAATGCAAAAATAATGGTCATCAATTTTAAGAATATGATTTTTAGATTACTAACATTATGTGACAAGATTTGTGCATTTGAACAATGGAGGTTGTGTGATAATCCTTCCGGCAATGTAAAACCAAGCACGTCCAAGGTATGAAAAAATCAATTATCATCAAGTCAAATTATATCATTATAAATATTTTATTTTGATTAATTATATCTTGGAATACTGACAATGAAAGTAAGTTGTAGGTAAACATATATCAGAGTCAATGGAGAACAAGAGAACCTTAGAACCCAAATAGTTCTATAGAGGTGTTTGTGGGAAGCCCAAGGTTGTCTTCTTGTAATTTTTGAGTCTGCATGTGTCTTGAGAGGTAGGTCAAAGTGAAACCCGTATAGAAATTTATATGCCATTTTTCTTGAGTCAAACATGAGGGAAAAAGTGTTATTAAGGGAGTTTTGAGGCCTCAACCCAAGCACCTATGGTGAGGGTACTTCGAGAGAGGGTTAGAATGTGGTTAGGGTTTGTTTTGAAGGGCATAAAAGTTTTCTTGGGAAGTTGGGAGAGGGGACCTTGGTTCTTTTTGGATGGTGGTTTTCTTGACTGGTTTTGGAGGGAAAGAAGAGGAAAAGAGGATACAGAAAGGGAGATTTGGAAAATATCTCAAAAGGTCTATGCTTGCTTTGGGGAGGTAAGTCCTCTTATTTACATTTTTGGGCTGTTGCACAATTTTTTTTGGAGGAGGATTCATGAGGATTTGAACTAAGAAGTAAGTCTTTTCTGTGGTATTCCTTATTTCTAGTTTGAGCATGCCATAGTTTCAAATTTTTCTTGACCTGTTGTGTTTTGGGTATGGTTGTGTGTTATTTCTTTTAGGGTGTAAGGGAGTTTGGGTTCTAATGGTTCTCTTGGTCTCAGGGTTATGGTGAGAGCTTCATTAGCTCGATGACCCATTACAGTTGGGTGGAGGGCTTTCTTTCTCCCATTGACTGTTGGTTACCAGGTATTCAAGTTGCAGCTGAAAGTTCACCTTATAGTGCTCTGTTCATTTGTTAAAAGTTTCTCAAAACCATAAGCCAGATTATGTATTTTTATTTTATCTGTTGTACCAAGGAGAGTAGGGTACTTCCAATTAAATTTATAATACAACTGTTAGACTAGCAGATGTAACATCTCATACCCATATTCGTAGGTGAAAAACAATGTGCTGTGTAAAAATACCCAGAACATAAGAATACATGTATGCAATCAAATGAATCAAAATTGGTATCAAAAGAAACTTTTATGCTATTAGTATTTCTAGTTGTCATAAGATGGGATGGACTGTAGGGTGAAGTGCACATAGATCTCAATTCGAAAGAAAAGAAAACAGTGTATCCTATGCTTATCCTCACACGATTATTTTCATTCTTATTGAAATGGTTTACCTGGATTATGCACACGATAGCAGTGAGAAAGAGGGAAAAGTGTTGATCTGTCATAGGGTTTTAATATACCAAGTTGGTCCCTCCGGACCCTCTGACAATGCAAAGAGTTCTGCAAATTCAAGTGTCGAAGTAACTCTTCCTTGGTTTTTTTAAAAAATAAAATAAATAAATCTGTAAATTATGAGATAATACATATGATGAAATGCCAAAACATAGTAGCAATAATATCATGTTGCTGGTCGAAATCAATTTTCTTTAGTCGTGACGTTGTCAGGTTCTTCTCACTCTGCAGAGATTAAACAGAAGAAAAAAAAAGAGACGACAAAATGTAATAAAATGAGTTCAGGAAAGGATTAAACTATTGTGTCATTGCCTTGGAAACCCTCAAGCTGCCACTTGCTCAGCCAACCGTTTGATCTTAGATCTGCAGCTAATTTTAGGCTACAATAAAATAACACAATAATTGTATCCCCAAGTTCTTGGTTAACGTGGGAACTGTTTTGGTGGGGGGCCCTAGTTCGGTTGGCTAAGTACTATTGCGGCAGTTCTAGTCTCCCCGTCCGGTACCGGAGGTCGCGCCCAGCACCGCTGGTCAGGTTAAAAAGTTTACCAGGCGCACTGCAGTTTATAGGGGTCGTGCTACCCGATTCTCTAAAAAAAAATTCAGCATATTCTAATCATTCCTAAACTCCCATGCGCAGGTCTGGTGAGATTTGGGCCGCCGCCATAGCTGCTCCTTATGCAAAGTTAAAACTGTGAATGGTAAACTGTGAATGGTATCGCTTTTTTTAGGGCTTGGTTAAGGAAGCCCGTAATGATTTTTAGGGCTGGGAATAATTTTAAAACAGATAAAATAATGCATCACTCATCATTGGGATACGTCCACCATGTGCTAAGTGGTTATTCCTTAGTGAGGGCAATAATGTGGAGCGCGTAAAATGGGGCTAAATTTCTCCTAAATTTACTCCTCATTATTCTCCAAAGAAATCAATTTCTTAGCCTAATTCAGGAAACTAAAACTATGGTGCAATATTTTCATAGTAAAACAATTAGGGAGTATAAAGTTACCCTACTCAGGGGCTTAGAATTTGTGGTCGACCTTGCACATCAACAAATTTTTTAATGATGGTTATCTATTCAGAGGTGCCCTTAAAACATTATGATATACCTTAGTGTAAGTAAAATTATATATAAATCAAATATATATCATTATAATTCTATATAAATTTTGAGAGTCTATCCAAAATCTCTCCTTTCATCAGATACAATCTTCTTAAAATTTTGATTGTATTTTACGGAAAAAATCTCTAAATATGGTCATACGACCATCCAAACTGACCCTACTAAACAAATTTAGAGTGAATTCCACCCTTAGCAAATTAAAAATATAGTATAAGTGTTGTTATAATAAAATAATTAAAGAATCTAAGGATGCCATAATTAAATAACTAAAGTGGGTCCTCTTTAGTAGAACCCAATAGATGACATTTATTTAATTTTAAGTAATAATAATAATTTTATTAGAGAGTTATACCTTTTATTTTATTGATTACTTAATTTATTTGTATTGTTAATTAGTTTTTTTTATGTCTTTTGTGAAACAAATTTAATATAAAAAAAGAAAGAAATAAATCTTGGCGCTTAGATGATTTAATATAAAATATTTAGGTTCAGGTTTACATTAGCTATTATGGATTTTTCTTATGACTAAATTAAATTAATGTTAGAACAAAATAAATGATATCATACATTACACATAGCAACAATAATGATTGTATATAAATGAAAACATTACACCCCTTTCAATGTTAATCTTGATGTTGTTATTTGATATTGATGTGGTTACATCATGGACTATTTGCACTAATATTATTATTTCCTTGTTAGGGGAGAAAATATTAGGGCATAAATAAATAGTGGTTGCACAAATACTATTCTTCTTTGTGAAAAATAAAATTGGCCCGCTTTTCTTTCGTCATCATAATTGCTTAATACTTAGTTAATAGTGCTCCTAACTTTCAATCCTTGAAAATTTCCTTTCCCGTAATGTAGCATCAAATATTAGCAAAGTTAATTATGAAATAAATATAATAAAGATGGATGAGTGTATAAAGATACATTGTAAATTGAATTTAATGTTTATTGAATTTTCATTCTTAGATTGTGGATTATGTAAATTGGATACTTATATTTATTTCATTGTTTTCTTTGGTTATATTCAATAGAAAGAAAAAAATGACAATTAAATGAAGGTTTGTATCTTAATTAAAAAAGGAAGAAGGTTGTATGTTAGCATATGACATTCATAGTATCGTTCTAATATTGAGACCTTTCTTTGTTTTCACAATATTTGATTTTTTTTAAAAATATATATAATAATAGTAATTCCAAATCAATCTAGTTATGAGTATGTATATAGGATGTCCTCTCATAAGAAGAGACTATTGTCATGCATACTATAAATTATAATTTTATTTGAATTATTTCATGATCTATTCTATTATTTGGATTAAACTATGGTTATCTTTAAACTCAATCACCATTACCATAAGTTTTAAGAACTTTTGGAATGTCACAATATTAGAACTATTATAATTCTAATATTGAGACCTTTTCTGGATTTCACAATATTTGATTTTCATTAAAATATATATAATAATAGTGATTCCAAATTAGCCTAGTTATGAGTATGTATATAGGATGTCCTCTCATAAGGGGAGACTATTATCATGCATACTATAAATTTTATTCTTATTTAAATTATGTCATCTATTTTGTTATTTGGATTAAACAATGGTTATCTTTAAACTCAATCATCATTACCATAAGTTTTAAGAACTATTGGAATGTCTAGTTAAATTATACCAATATGAATTCTTGTAACAAGGGATTAAGATTGACAAGAAGGTAATTTTTTATTTTATTTCTAGAATGCCCTGTACTTTAGTTTAAACTTGGATGTAATGGGATTGGTCCTTTTATTTATTATATATTTTTTAAATCATTTTAATTTGTGCTCCTTTCAAATTAAAGAGGTTAACTACAATTATTAATGTCTTATATGGATAAGGCACATGCATGAATAACCCCTACCCAATAAACCTCAAAGTCCTAAGATAGTTAATTGTGCCTTTCTTTTATGACAACATTAGATCCAAAATCTCTAGAGAGGTGAATTATCCTAGACATTCATAAGGTGAATATGTATTGCTAGTGCCATGTCAGTAATGAAATTGTGCAAACAACAACATCCTGATGTTATATAATGTCAACTTGTCAAGCTTAGTAAGGCGTTAGTTGCTTATTTAAATAAAAAAATAGTTGTGTTTTTTCTTCCTATTTGAAAATTTATGGAATGACACCATTGAACCTTGGATAATCATAAGTCATCTTGCCAGCCATCCTGGACCTTCATAAAGTGGTTAAGATCTTCACCAATAAACCAAGATCTGATACCAATTTTTGAACAAGACAACTAAGAGGGGGGTGAATTAGTTGTCACAGATTTAAACTTTAATTCATTCACTAAAACTAAACCTTAGCACTGCTTAGCAGATTAAACAATAAATACTAGGTAGAAACTAAAAACCATCACATAAACATAATAACACTAGATTTACGTGGAAAACCAAATAAGGAAAAAAACATAGTGATGATTAATTCACACTATAGATAATATCAAAAATCATGACAAGAGGCTCACTACCTAAGAAACAAGGCTAATTGCTAGAACAAGGACTCACTATCTGGAACAAGGACTCACTGCCATAGAGATACAAAGAAGATAAAAAAGACTTCTTACAAAGAGAAGAAAATATCAGTGCAACAAAGAAATTCACCGCAATTTGCTCAATCCACTTCTAGAAATGCTTGAATGATAGAGTGCACCTTCATCTCATTGCTTCCAAAAACTCAACATTTAGGCGTCACATTGATCTACCATACTTACATCATACACACACACACACTGATTCACACTTATCTCTATTCTTTTTGCACTCTTGTCTCTATTTCCTTTATTCTCTTTTCTTCTTCTTCCCTAACTCATTCTACATTTATACCATCTTCAACTTTGAAATGTATCCAAAGTTAGACATTGAAATTCAAATTCAAATTAGGTTGGCACCAAAATTTCCTAGGGTGGAATTAGAATGAGGGTGACCCAAACACATGCTTCATCAAGACCCAAATAGATCCAACATGTTTCACTAACTTTGAAAGTTGTATTCCACACAAGGTTGGCCAAACTAGTGTAAAACAAATAGAACAATTAAGCATGAACTTTCTAGATACCAAAATTATCTTCAATAAAATAAAATCAACTCAAATCTAAAACCATAATTCATAAGAATTCATCAAAGAGAAATTCATACCAACAATATTTCTCTCGGACCTCAATCAAAAACATAGAAAACCACAATTCACATCTGGTGAACATAACTCACATTGTACAATGAATCAATAGCCAAAAATTAGGATATAGTAGCTTCCAACAACCATTATCAACATATCTAAACCATACAACTATAGGAGAAAATCTAGATCAAAACTCAGAGCAACCAATAAACATCTGCAACATATCTTGATTATGATTTTCTTAATATCCTCGACATATACAACCAAATGACAACAATAATCAATTGATAACTAATTGACTAGTTGACATCAATAACACCTTCAATCTTTCCATTCTTGCAACAAAATCTTTCTATAAAAGTTCCTATAAGAGAGCATGGGACAATCAAAATAATCTCATTGTGCCTCCTAAAGTCAAACAAGTTTAGAAAGTTAAAGAGAAAGTGATCAAACAACCTCTTTTGGTTCCTTTTGTTCCTCCCCTAACAGAAGAAAAGAAACCTATGGTTGAAAAACGAGCTTCTACACAAACATAAATTCATAATAGATTAAAATGAAATTGAAATTCTAGGGAGTGTAGGAATAGACATCATGCTATTACTCGTATGTTATAAGCTAAAGAAGAAAAGAGAAACAAATAAAATAAAAATCCAAACTTACCTGAAGCAATGCAAGATAAATCTATACCTCTGCCACAATGTAAAAATGAACCTTCCATGGAAATTATCATTCAAGCTCCTGTTGTGAGTAATTTAGATGAGAACATTGATATTACAAAGATTGATGAACAAGATCATCAGGAGTTGAATTCATTGTTATCCTCTTTTATGAGCTTAAATGATAGTTCTACTAATAAGAGTGTTGAACTTTGTGTGTGTCCTAGTTCAACGCTTGCTATTGTCCCTTTGGCTAGATTTCTACCTTCCATATTTATCCTCCAAGATTGGGATACAAATGACCTGCTATAGGTTGACTCGCAAGTTCCTTACTATTATTCTACTTTGTTTTATTTTTCATGTTTCTTTATGTGATTGCATGTGCATAATGTGATCCCCCGTACTATTTCATTTGATGGATCTCTCTCTCTCTCTTTCTTGTGCATCCTCTTGACAATGATTTCACTCACAGGTGAATAGGACGAATAATACCTTCACAGACAAGACCATGAAGAGGACTATTCTTCTTGAAAGATATGAAACAAACACAATCTAAAGGGGACTTTGATTTAACAAAGGAAGATTGACTTTAGTTTAATCCCAAGTCTTTGATAACTAGGTCATGGTTGCACTAGGGTCACTCTTAGGTTTGATGTGATATTGTTGTTAATCTCAAAGGGACTATGGTAATTTTGAATTTTTATTAAGCACTGAGTTTTTTAATTGGTTCATAAAGAAAAATATCATGAAAATCAAAAGATTTGAAATAATATTTCATGACATTAACCACTATTTGCTATCACTTAAGTAGATTTAGCATTAAGCATTCAACAATTTCATAGGAAACTAAAGATTTTCAATAAAATTTGCATCCATTCATTTAAATTTTGGAACATATTCAATAATTTAAACATCTATTCTAAAATAAAGCAGAAAAATACTAATAATTAAAATTTTCTCCCAGTTATTCTCCATGCATGCCCCAAAGAATCAACTAAAATAGAGCAAACCACTTTATACTTCACCAGAATTGATCACAAATACATATAAAATGGTGCAAGCTTTTGAAGAGAGGGGGAATTGTTTGGACACCGAGTAGGTTCTGCATGCACCCTTAAATGATGCAACATACAGTCTTGTTCGACTCAACTAACAAAACTAGCTACAAAGGATTCATGAGATTGTTAGCTATCCAATAAGCTCTGATATTAATCAATGTCTATGTGCATACAAAGTTTTACACCAGAATAATTTTGAAAACATGAAAAAAGAATAAAACTTAGAAAAAATTTATGCTCTTCCAGAATCCACAAATTCTAAACTTAAAATGAACAAGAGGTATCCTCTGGCCTTTTATAGAACACAAGGCTCATATAGGATAAGAAAAATACATGAGAGGAATTCCAAGGGACCAATCATATCAAGACA
>VDFB02329488.1:0-46331 GCA_007258455.2 Sequoia sempervirens | reverse complement strand
GCTAAAAACATAACTAAAAAGGTGGAGGAAGACAATGAGGAATTGAACTCTGTTTCCATGGTATAATAGAAACATGGATTGTGGAAATAGTCACATTAGCTTCCCTATCAAAGTAAACTCCTTCTCCCTTTAGTGGTCTTATTAAATGACAGGTGATTCATAGTCATCCTCATTAATGAATGCCTTTATTTCTATAACTATCATGTTCTTCTTATTCTGGAATCTCCCTTGCATCACTATCTAAAATCCTTTAGCAACATGTTGTGATCCCTAGTTGTTGTGGGCTATAGTCTTCTTGCTCTAGCTTCTCGACTGCATGGAGTTAGTTCATAAAAAATATACACAATAATATAAATAACCAAAAATTAAACATAGATCCATACTACATTTCATACACACACACAACTAATCATGCAATTAACAACATATCATGATCATATTTCCATACATCAAAACTAGGTTCAAGGTGCATGAAAGATATAAAAGGATAGTGTTTAGGGATGTATATGAAATGAGTATCTAGAAATGCCTAAAAATACGAACTAAACAACAAAAAATAGCTAATATTTGATCTCATCGAGTTCAACCAAGGTAAGCCTTGAAAATAACCCCAACACTTTTACTATTTCCATGTGTGGAAGTTGTTTTTGAGGAGCTTTCTAGGAGGAGCTTTCTAGGAGGCTTCATAGATGGACCACCTATAGGTTCATCCCTTTCTTCCACTACTTGTTATTTCATTAATATAGTTTATTTAATCATCATTTAGTATTCTTCTTGTGCTTTCTTGCATTTTTTGTATTCTGTCTAGTTTAGTTAAAATTTCAAACTTTAGTTTTTGAGTAGTTAGCATCTACCCTAAGTGTTTCTGGTGGTTGAATCTATCTTTGGTTCATACGAGATGCAAGTGCACCACACTGTTGTCCGTGGTCTGCACTTTCATCCTCTAGCTAAGAGCCTACCTATCTATCTTTTGAGACCTTTGAGGTCTATTCAATCAGCTTTTGAATTTCCCTTTCCATAAACAATCATAAAACCCAAAAACATTGCATAAGCTCTCCCTTAGCCATCCTCTATCACTTTAGCTTTTTTCCTTGAGGTAATAGAGAGTTATTCACTCCTTGTAGACTCTTCCCTATCCTAGAGACTTATGAATAGTGAATCCTCTCCATTACATTTTGGTGAACCTGACATGAACTTTCTTCCTCCTTGTCTTTATCTCAAAAAATTTCTTCTCTCGTATTAGGACATGTAGTTGATAGAATGGTGTGATTCTCTTTATGAGATTCATGACCCAATTAACTACCTCCAAATACATAGTAAGAAGAAGCTATCAAAATTTAGATATGGGGTCTAAAAGGTTTAGTCCTCCCCGATTTGACCCGAATGTTTAAGAGTACACTACAAGACTTCCAATCAGACTCTCCCCATCTCATAGTGAAGTTGTAACCCATACCTCTCCAACCTCTCCCTCAAACTCTTCCACTTCCCTAGAGGAGGAAGCATCTCAATTTTCATGTGGATCAACTTCATTCTTTGGAATTGAGGCTTAGAGAGCTTGTAGGATTCCTAACAAGAGAAGATACTTATGCTCAAGTTGCTCCCCTTGTCAAGGGTCTAAGGAAGTTATTAATTAAATATTGAAGGAGCTTATATTTGCTTTGTGGCATAGAGAATCTCATGGAAACCCATGTCCCATCTTACACATCCATCTTGGATAATACCCAAGATGTTCATTCAAAGATCATTGGCCAATAGTTGAATATCCCAATACCTAAAATGTCTATTTTCATGGCTAACACTACATCAATACTACTAACACCACCACTGCACATGAGGAGATACCTATGGTTAGGGTGAATCGATTCCCTCTATATCTTTAGTGTTCTACATCCTAGGCAAAGAATGTCTCTGGATTTGGTGTTGGTGTTGGTGTTGGTGCCTTTGCTAGTGCGGGTGTTGGTGATTCTACTGGTACTGGTGCTAGCATTGGTGCCTCTATTGGTGTTGGTGTTCGTACTTCTATTGGTGTTGATTTTTCTATAGGTGGTGTTAGCTCTCAAAAAAGTAGGTAAAGATACCTCAAGAGGCTGCCAATCTCTTGATACCTTTTAGGGTAACAGACAAGGTCAAGAGAACTCAACCTTCTACTCTTCAGGTACTGCTAAACCTAGGTGGGTGTACCAATCTGAATGAAGCAAGACTTAACTTATGATTATCTTCCTTGCACAATGATTTGTCCACAGTGGTAGATGGAAGTGAACAAATAAAACCAAACTTGATAGCAATAACAATCCTCTGATCTAAATCCTAAAGTACTTAATTAACAAATGTAAAACAAATGTAAAGAAACTGAATGAGTCCAAATGATGAAATTGCAGAGACCAGTGCCTTATTGGGTATGCGGAGTCAGATGAAACAGAAGTGGGCAACTTATTTTGGCAGAAAATCAAATTGATGGCATATGATCTGTTTATAACTTGTATAAACATGCAAGATTCTGACCACTAAGCTCTACTTTAATAATCTAGATGAATTCCCCCTTATTATTGTGATCAACAAAAAGGATTTAATCTCTGCTTGAGAGAACCAATAGATTAATCAGACAAATACAACAAATGTGCATTGGTAAACTGAAAATAGGCTTGTTACTTCAATTTAAATAACCAAAAAGAATCAACTAGGAGACAGCTTAGCAATACTTTTCAATAAGCTCAACATACAATTGATACAAAAAATAAACTGCCACACCACCTGAATTTCATTAGAATCGCCATTTGAAAACATGCACCATAGTATCTGACATGAGAAAATTATTCTACTCTATCCATCTCTACCTACTGCTTCTAATCTAAAATCTGATGATCTTTCTTACAATCGGGGTGCCTATTTATACACCAGCATCAGGAAAATAAAACATATTGAGATCATGTTGGCCACCGTATAATTCAGGAAAATCCACGTCGGCCAACAGCATTTGAATTTTATTAATCATCAGTGAACCAGTCGCTAAGACAATGCAGCAGTATGCCGAAGGCAATTATAATGTTAATCGTTGTCATCCTATGTTCCTCTGTTATTTGTGTTGCTCACTTTCGCCGTGACCATTTGTTCACTATGCCGAAGTCAAGAAGTATCCTTTTGTCCCCTTTGCGTTTCGCCATGACCTTATGTCATTGGTGAGATGTCACACAGACAACATTATGTTTCACTGATATACATTTCTTCACGTGCTTTCGCTGAGACACAAAGATATTTCTCACCGAAGTGTTCTTTTTGTTTTGTTCACAGTCACTGTAGCATTCAGACACCCGAGAGACCTCACGCAGACCACATCATGTTTCACTAAAAGCTCCTTATTCATCTTGTGTGTCACTATAACCTTCAGCTGTAGGGGAGACATCATATAGAAATCTCCTTGTTATACCGAGAGCCCCAAGCTCACACCTGTTCGCCAAGACAACATAATTCTCACACCGAAAAAGATCCCTATTTTGTTCCATCGACAAGACTGAAGGTCACTCACTGAGACCTCATACCGATAACCTTATCTCTTACCGAAATTCCCCCTTTCATCTTGTATATCAGCGAGACATATTAATGTCAGGGAGACCTCTCAGAGATTACACTATGTCATACCGAAGCATCCCGAACTCATTTTAGATCGCCAAGAGAATGCCAACCCTTTGCCGAAAGCCATTCATAAAACATTGTCAGCAAGACCCGACGGGCTTGCTATGACATAATACCAAAGCAAAGACCTTTTGCTGATATGTTAGATCTTCCACCGCCAGTTGATGAGACAAAAAGGCCTCTTTATAACCTCACACCGAAAATAGCATGTCTGGCCGAAATGAATCCTTAATGCGCCCATCGGTGAGACCAAAAGAGTTCGCTATGACCATTCACCAAAGACCAAACCTTTGCCAAAATGTTTGTCCATCATATTGATTGGCAAGACAAGGGAGTTTTGCCAAGACATTGCCCTAAAGAAAATCTCTCACCAAAGTCATTTGAAAAGAACCTTTATGCTCTATCGGTGAGACATATACACTTTGCCAAGACACAATGCCAATACTGCCAAGTTCCTGCCAATAGGTTCCCCCTCGGTCGCCGAAACAAAGAAATTGTCATGCCGATAACTGCCAATAGATGAAATCCAAACGCCACGACAATAGAAACGTCTTGCCGATAGGCAATACAGACATTTGCTAGCAGAAAATGCAACATGGGTTGGGGAGACCCTAATATTGTCATGTCGATAAGCCTGTAGCTTAGCAAAGATGCATGAATCGATGGATTCAAAGGGGCTATATGGGAAAAATATGGGTGAAATATGCACACGGTAGGACTAAATCAGAAAATTATGAGTGAAAACATGTAAAAACATCATATTTTTACAGTTCCAATAGTGGCTCCGTCTAGGGATGAATGATAGTGAGACCATTGCAAGGATCCAGAATCTTGGGTAAGCAGACCAAACACAAAATGATGAACTAGTGGGCAGAATGGAAATGGAAATGAAGCATGAAGGAATGAATTCAAAATGAATGCAAGATGGAAGTGAAATGGATGCAAAATGAAGGTGAACCACAACCCTAAACTATTGTGCATGGAAAAGAATTTTAAAGAGGATAAGCAAGAGTTGTCCATTCACTAACAACCCTAAATCCTCTGTATTTCAACTTCACCTGTTCTGAGTTGTTACGATCTGAAGCTCAAACCAAGCTTTCCCCTGTCAAATACCTGGTTTTGTCTTGAGTTCATCAGATTCTTCTTGAAGATACTCATGCAATCTTTCCTGTCACTATCATTGCAAGTTCTTAGAGTATCATCATGCTCGGTTTGGCCCAAAATCTATACACCATTCTGTAGTTCAAATTCTTCATCATCATGGGACAAACCCCTGTTATTTTCAACATACAAAATGCATGCATATTCGATTCAACCTCTTATATTATCTCTCTCACTGTTATGAATTATGAAACACTCTCCCAACTTTATTGAAAATTCATCATCAAAGTTCCTTTCTTGAGAAACAAAAAATTCTAGCATATCAACACTATTTGAAACAAACAAATCCAAAACCTTTTGTACCTCTTCAGTATCATCATTTGGAGATAACACTAGATTTTGTCTTATATCTTAAATATCAAGCATATATGAATTACTCGAATCTGGACCTCTATCATACTTAGTATGCAGACAAATGTCTTCTCCACATGAGTTAGAAATTTCAAAATCACATACCTCTTCTTGAACAGACACATGCATTTGTTCAACTTCAAAATTTTCACCATCAACTGGACACAGAGCTTCAAGATCACCCTTATGTATATATCTCTGATAATCAAGAGTTAAAAAATATGAAATTTGCTCACAGTTGAGTATACAAGTTTCCACATTTTCATTATTACAATCATACTCATCACTTTTGTCATCATCAAAAAGAGGCCCAAGATCATCAGAGAATGAAAAATTACCAGCACAGTCATTTGTTCCATAACTTGACACATCCCTTTGTTTATCCAAAAATACCTTTTGCTCAACATCAAGTGGATCTGAAAATACCTGAAATTCATTCTTGGGAAAACCTTTGCAAAACATCATCTAATCCTCTTTTAAATCTTCATCATGCAATGGGCCTAAAAATTTTTGGAAACTATTCTCAAATTTACAAACCTCCTCTTCATCGAATGTATCTTCGTAGCTTTCAACTGCAGCTGGAGGTATTATATATTCACTATCAAGTGAATCAACATTTCCCATTGCCTCTTCATCCAGATCTTCATAAGAGGTAGAAGAATCCCTTGATTGCAGATCAAAATCCATAGGTGCATCTTTACAATCTGAATATTCACTAGATTCCTCACAACATGCGTTGCCTTCCCTGTCACAATCTATTATGCAAGAGATATATTTTGTTCCTTCATCTTCATCATGCAATCCATCACAAGAATCATACTAACTTTCACATATCTCATCTTCTATTGGATGCATTGTTTGATCAATTTCTCTACACTCATCATAAATACAATCATTGGAATCAACATTGATAGTGTTCTCATACCTTATCTTCTCCATGGCATCAATGAATTTATTCAAGTGATCATAGGCATGTCGTATTAAGGACTCTGACCAATAAGCTAATTCAGGTTCCTATGCTTTTATGAACTATGCAACAAAAATAGGTCTTGTAGGCTTACAATCAGGAGGCAATTGCAAATAGACACTTATCATCCTATTGTATAGAGAAGTCAAATCTTATCCTTCATACTTCCTTATGCCAAGAAATGCATCAAAGGGATAAATTCCATACTCTGATTGTGTGTTGGAATCCTGGCTTTCAGTATACACATACTCAGCTTCTTCTTCTTCGAATTGTTGATCCTGGCACACATATTACTGCAAATTCTGATTTTCTTGAATCTCCAATAACCTATGGGAAGCCCAATTTGGTGTAGACAGATCTCCATATTGCTCAAGAAATCAATTATGAAATCCTTGGAGAGATTTAATAGAAGCTACCGGTAGGCAGTTGAACCAATCCCCAACATCTTCAATAAGTGATATCATAAACAGCCTCATATGTAAATCCTCATATGGCACATCCAAACCCTCGATGAAATCATTGAAGCTCCTCAAATGATCCTCATCAGTGATTGTGTTACTCCTTATAAACTTAGGGACAAGGCTTCTCCAATTCATATCCATATGGTAAGGGTATCGTTGAAACCCTGTCAGGTCAAATTGCTTGATCATTGTTCTGCACAGATGGGGAGGGATAGGTGGGTACATATTCTGTTGTGCATGATATGCACTGTCACCATTGTAGAAATTTCCAATTGTATTATCAGGCGCTTGAGGGGCCCAATAACTTCCTGCATGTGTGTAATCGTTCGTTCCATATACAAATTCCATTCTTCATCAAACCTTTTTCAGAGTCGCCACCTACTTTTCCAAAAGTAGGAAAAATGATTATTTTGATCTTTTCCCCAGCAGAATCACTCTTTCTGAAATTTCTCAAATTACAACTTTTCCTCTAATTACTCTATAATGTGGTCTTCAACTGAATTTTCTAATATAATCCCCAGTAGAGTCGCCAATTTGTTAGCTCTCAAAAATGCAGGTAAAGATACCTCAAGAGGTTGCCAATCTCTTGATACCTTTTAGGGTAACAGACAAGGTCAAGAGAACTCAACCTTCTACTCTTCAGGTGCTGCTAAACCTAGGCGGGTGTACCAATCTGAATGAAGAAAGACTTAACTTATGATTATCTTCCTTGCACAATGATTTTTCCACAATGGCAGATGGAAGTGAATAAATAAAACCAAACTTGATAGCAATAACAATCCTCTGATCTAAATCCTAAAGTGCTTAATTAACAAATGTAAAACAGATGTAAAGAAACTGAATGAATCCAAATGATGAAATTGCAGAGACCAGTGCCTTATTGGGTATGCAGAGTCAGATGAAATAGAAGTGGGCAACTTATTCTAGCAGAAAATCAAATTGATGGCATATGATCTGTTTATGACTTGTATAAACATGCAAGATTATGACCACTAAGCTCTACTTTAATAATCCAGATGAATTCCCCCTGATTACTGTGATCAACAAAAAGGATTTAATCTCTGCTTGAGAGAACCAATAGATTAATCACACAGATACAACAAATGTGCACTGGTAAACTAAAAATAAGCTTGTTACTTCAATTTAAATAACCAGAAAGAATCAATTTGGAGACAACTTAGCAATACTTTTCAATAAGCTCAACATACAATTGATACCAAAAATAAACTACCACACCAGCTGAATTTCATTGGAATCGCCATTTGAAAACATGCACCATAGTCTTTGACATGAGAAAATTATTCTACTGTATCCATCTCTACCTACTGCTTCTAATCTAAAATCTGATGATCTTTCTTACAATCGGGGTGCCTATTTATACACCAGCATCAGGAAAATAAAACATATTGAGATCATGCCGGCCAACAGCATTTGAATTTTATTAATCATCAGTGAACCAGTCGCTAAGACAATGCAACAGTATGCCAAAGGAAATTATAACGTTAATCGTTGTCATCCCATGTTCCTCTGTTCTTTGTGTTGCTCACTTTTTCCGTGACCATTTTTTCGCTATGCCGAAGTCAAGAAGTATCCTTTTGTCCTCTTTGCGTTTCGCCATGACCTTATGTCATTGGTGAGATGTCACACAGACAACATTATGTTTCACCGATATACATTTCTTCACGTGCTTTCGCTGAGACACAAAGATATTTCTCACCGAAGTGTTCTTTTTGTTTTGTTCACAGTCACTGTAGCATTCAGACACCCGAGAGACCTCACGCAGACCACATCATGTTTCACTAAAAGCTCCTTATTCATCTTGCGTGTCACTATAACCTTTAGCTGTCGGGGAGACATCATATAGAAATCTCCTTGTTATACCGAGAGCCCCGAGCTCACACCTGTTCGCCAAGACAACATAATTCTCACACCGAAAAAGATCCCTATTTTGTTCCATCGACAAGACTGAAGGTCACTCACTGAGACCTCATACCGATAACCTTATCTCTTACCGAAATGCCCCCTTTCATCTTGTATATCGGTGAGACATATTAATGTCAGGGAGACCTCTCAGAGATTATACTATGTCATATCGAAGCATCCCAAACTCATTTTAGATCACCAAGAGAATGCCAACCCTTCGTCGAAAGCCATTCATAAAACATTATCGGCAAGACCCGATGGGCTCACTATGACATAATACCGAAGCAAAGACCTTTTGCCGATATGTTAGATCTTCCACCGCCAGTCGATGAGAAAAAAAGGCCTCGTTATAACCTCACACCAAAAACATGTCTGGCTGAAATGAATCCTTAATGCACCTATCGGTGAGACCAAAAGAGTTTTTTGTGACCACTCACCGAAGACCAAACCTTTCCTGAAATGTTCGTCCATCATATCGGTCGGCAAGACAAGGGAGTTTCATCAAGACGTTGCCTAGAAGAAAATCTCTCACCGAAGTCATTTGAAAAGAACCTTTATGCTCCGTCGGTGAGACATATACACTTCGCCAAGACACAATGTTGATACTGCCAAGATCCTGCCGATAGGTTCCCCCTCGGTTGTAGAAACAAAGAAATTGTCATGCCGATAACTGCCAGTAGACGAAATCCAATCGCCACGACAGTAAAAGCGTCTTGCCGATAGGAAACACAGACTTTTGCTAGTAGAAAACACAGCATGGGTCGGGGAGACCCTGATATTGTCACGCTGATAAGCTTGCAGCAAACAAATGTTAGCAAAGATGCATGACTCGATGGATTCAAAGGGGCTATATGGGCAAAATATGGGTGAAATATGCACACGGTAGGACCAAATCAGGAAATTATGAGTGAAAACATGTAAAAACATCATATTTTTACAGTTCCAACAGGTGGTTCCACTATTCACACTTCATCCACAAACCCCATCCTTAATTCTCTCTTGCAAAACATGGGACGAATGTTGTCTTAGCTAGAAAACTTAGCTAGCTCATCTTCTCGACTGATGTTCCAACCTTTTTTCATTACAGTCCTTTATCTATTGCTATTATAAACACACTCATCCTATAAGGGGTGGAAATTCCAAAGTTTGAGAAGTGCAATGGTTCTAGGGACCGACAAATTCATGTCTCATCCTTTAATGCCATGTGTACGGATTTCTTTCATCATGATACACTTTTAGAAAAATAGTTATTCTCACGTTTTCCTAAGGATGTTGCTCTGGAGTGGTATTGCTCCTTGACTGATAATTTTATCTTTTCCTTTGATCAACTTGTTGTAGTGTAGAAAAATGTATCCCTTTACATTTTCACACTTAATTAGGAATTAATATTAAAATGAACTTAATTATGCCTAATTTAGTGTTGTAATATTTATTTTTACATATTCACATTAAGTTTAGGGCCCTATTAATTAAAATAGACTTAATTGTGTCTTATTTTTAGTGTTGTATAGTGTACCTCTTTACACTTTCACACTTATTTAGGGCTCCCTTAATTAATTGAGCTTAATTTTCCTTAATTGGCCCCTTTAATTCAAATCCAAGCTTAATTAATTATATTTTCTAAAGAGGAAAACCTGACATTCATTAATGCCTAAACATAACACTTCTCATTGAGCAATGTGTGTCCTAGGTAGGTGACCTAGGACCTAAATCTAAATTATGTTTTTGGTGGTATTTTAATATATTCGAATCTATATTCATATGTCAGCTTGTGTTATTTGAATTTCAAGAAATTAATGTTACATACCTAAAAATATAAGGTCATTTCACTAGGATTCACCTAGAAGATTTTAAGAAGCATTCCTAAAGCGAATGTTGTGACTCAAGAGCACTTTCAAGAGCAGATTTATTGAAGAATTATTGCAATAATCAAGATACAATTATCATATCAAATTCTTCTTGCATAATGCATGTTATTGGAGCTAATATGGCAATGTTGAGTTCATGATCCATTCAAACATTCAAAGCATTATTTCAAGTCAAGCATTGGGAATTTATGTTAGTGTTCGCATGTTAGTGTGAGGTAAAGTTAGTTAAGTTAATAACTCACATAGTTATTATGTGTGTTAGGAATATTTGTTAGGTTAGTTAAGTCATATGTATAGACTTATTTTATTGTACAAGTGTGTTTGTTTTGTTAGAATCCAAGATCACCTGCATGCAAGATGGATACCTGTCACATGCAAAAGATATGAAGAACCAAAAAAGTTGTTCTCTGTAAAACCTCTCTGTAAAAATGCATTAAGAGAATCAATTATTACAATGTGATCAATCCTTATGAAGGAGATCAAGAAACCCTAAAAGGGAAACCCTAAATGAAACCCTAGTGTGCACACTTAATAATTAATAATTAATTATTAATGCTAAAGTTTAGCTTAAGTAATAAAAGAGGAATAAGTGACTTAATTAATTAATCAATGTGATGTAATTAATTAAGCATAATTATTACTCTAACACCCCCCCTTAAGATGAACTTAGGAAGAAGCTAAAACACTAGAATAAGATGCATGAAAGCAAAGATGGGTCCCGGCAACGAGGCCTGATCAGGTACCCATTTACAATGCAAGAATGAAGTGCATGAAAAGGAACCAAGAACATCTGAAAGTGCACAAGAAAGCACCTGCAACTGAAAAAGTGGTGTGCAAAATAAAGCACACATACATGAGACTGGAATCATCTGGATTCACTGTTGTCGTGGAGGGACACTCACCGGACAAAGGTGTGATGGCAAAACAAAGGCACTACACAACCCCCCATGGCACTTTATAATACAGTGCGAGTACAAAATATGGCACAAAGTGATGTGCAAGAAACCCAATACAACACAAAAAAGGAGTAGAGAAGGAAAAACCCAGTGGGACAAAACCCCCCCTACAATGAGATTACATGCTGCAAAGAAGCACTGAAAGAACTCTGTAGAGTAACACTGGAACTTGATATAGTCAAACAAGGAAATATGCTTCTGTATACTACTGAAACCGGATGAGAGTCACTGATTGACTCAAGGAATCATGATTAAAGCAACAGAATACCTGATGCCACAGAACACTCGAAAACTCCAAACTGGAACAACCCTAGAATCTATGATGCAGCAAGTGATTATTAAATGATATATTACTGTAAACGAAGTGCAAATATGCAAGATGCACTCTCCCAACTGCAAAAATATCCAAGTAATCGCCAAACAACCCATCGGGCCAAATCTGGACTAACTGATAAACCTGGAACAGATACAGAAAAAGTGCATGGACAGCAACCTAGAGCTCCTCAATACCTTTCCGACGATTCAAACGAGGCGAAAAACGGAGATCGTGGCAAAAAGTTATGAGCTTGGAAGCATAAAAAGTACATCTGACTTCAAACAGTAATAAATGCAGTAAAACAGAAAAATACTGTAAAATAAACTGCACTACAGGAAAGTGCTCGGAATCAGCTTTCCGGCGATATCTCGTTTGCCCGATTTCGATACCGTATGCCCAAGTTATGGCCAAAAGAAAAAAAACTGCTTCTTTAGGACAAACTAGGGTTAGGAGGGGGCATAGAGGGCCGGCCGTACGCTGACGTCATGCTGACGTCATCAGTTCACGAGCATAAATTTGACGGCCGTCTGGCCGTCGCCGCAAAAACTCGGCCCCCTGCAAAATGAAAAATTTTGGCCCTTGGTCGTGCATATGACCGCGGGCTGAGCTCGAAGGGGCTTGATCGGTCCGGGGGCTTGCGCAGAAAACCCTGGTTCCCCATATGACCAGGGCTGGAGGCTCGAACCGGCCGGGGGCTGGATCTCAGCGCCCGGATCTTCATATGACCTCGGCTGGCGCAAAAAAGCCCGCGGGGGCTGGCACTGGCCGGTGGAGGTGCGCTGGGGGCGCCTCCCGGTGGCCGCCGCTCCTGGTGGCCGCCGGGTGGCGCGGCGGTGTCCGCCTGCTTCTGTGCGGGCGGCGCCCAAAAATTTGAAGAAATTTCAATTTTTTTAATATTTTTTTTTTTGAAATTTTTCAAAAAATACTCATCTGGTAGTTGGGATAGCGTATTTCTGGTTGTGGGTTTAGTTCGACATCTCAGTAATTAACGATTGATGGATAGCGCTGACGCGTTGTTCGCGATGGCGGCGTTCGTTATAAGTTTGATTACCTGTATTTGCTGTTTCCTCAGATCGGGTAGAAGATGTCGGAGTCTCTCATCTCAGCCATTACATCTTTTCAGATCATGAATAAGCGTAAAACCGAGTTTCCCATACTACGTTAGAATCCAGCATCACCGCGATGCAAGATGGTGATATTCGCCAGCGCAAAAGACAGCCCATTCGTGATGCAGTAGATCTCGATTCAAAGAGGTATCGAGTCTGCACCGCAGCTTGTTCGTGATCCAAGATATGGCCTCTTGTGAGTTTCCAGTAAGCAGTTTCCACGTGCATCTTTTCCGATCCGGGGTAGCCATTTTGGGACACAATGGTTCAAACGGACGCCGCCATCGCTGGCTCGCTAGTCAGTCTCCAAACCCTAGAAACCACAAACGCTGACGGTGCAAGTTGGTCTAGAGGGCAAAATTTTTTGTTCCTGAGGGGTCGACGGGCCCCCAAGAGCAGTAAAAAGCAATGTTCTCGAAAACCTCTGTGAAAAATGCAGAGAGAATCAATTATTACAATGTGATCAATCCTTATGAAGGAGATCAAGAAACCCTAAAAAGGGAAACCCTAAATGAAACCCTAGTGTGCACACTTAATAATTAATAATTAATTATTAATGCGCCTAAGTTTAGCTTAAGTAATAAAGAGGAATAAGTGACTTAATTAATTAATCAATGTGATGTAATTAATTAAGCATAATAACTTATTACTCTAACATGTTTGAGTTGTTAAAACAACTCATATATTTAGAGGAGTCGTTGTAGGAGGTTTCCTAGAATGTAGGAAATACAACTCCTATATATATGCATTTTGTATTGAATGAAAATTAAAAAAAAAGCACACATTATTTTGTGTTGTATTATTTGCAGCTTCATTTGTCTCTTCTCATATTTCTAATGTGGTATCAAAGTGGGATGAAGAGGAATAAGTTGGAGAAATTTTTGGAGAGTTTGGTACATCTAGTTTAGAATAATTAGTCTAAATAGGGTTTGTTTGTAGTTTGTTTGAATAAGTAGAATGAAGTGTTTGTGCTGATTAATTTGATGTTTTCGTAGAGTTGTTGCTCATTGAATATTCAAAGAGAAGTTATTTCCTTGGACAAACATTCTTCCATAAGGCTATAGGACTCCACTCATTGTGAGTGGATTTCAATCAAAGTTTTTGATTCTAGATGCCAAAAGAAAGAGCTTAAAGAACCTTGTCATTCAATTCCAAGGAATTTTTCCAACAAGATTTGGCCAAAAACCTACGTGACAACCAAATTTTATAAGAGTAGTGAAATATTGATGATGGAAGAGGAATTTAAGAAGTTGTGAGTAGAAAGAAGTAGTCAGCATGTTGGAAGTCCAAGTCACGATTCAAGCTTTAATGTTTGAAGATTGGTCTACTATTGAAATATGCTATTGCTTCATTACTCTGAGAAGAAGTAGAGTCAATTATTGTATTGCAATCCCTTCACAACATTCATCCAAGTCATTAAAAATATGCTCAAATCCTTACAAAGCCAAGTCTTTATATTGTTGATTCATGGGTGTTTAGATAGTGAAGTCTAATCGAGTTGATCAAATCATCAGTTGCCTCTTCTCAACATGTTAAAGGGAAATCTATGAGGAAAGGAAGGCTAAATTAATTACTCGCTTGAATTCTTTGAATATCTTCTCAACTAATGATAAGGACCTTAAGAGCCGCTGCACTCAAGGCTAGGGATTTTTCCAAGCCTCTTTCTAAGTGCTTGCTCCGCATGGCTTATTGGGACATGATTTCCCTATTCATTCTATGTATTCTCCAATCTATGCTTTATCCAATCATCACTAATGATTTCATTGACCTCTGATGTTCAAGAATGATCATATCGTATTATGTACCATTGGAATATCTAGAGAAAAGCTTTGGCTTTGACGTATTCTAGAAGGTTATATGCATTGCATAGCTTTTCTAATGGCCTGAGTTTGTAGAGCCAACAGAGGCGCAAGAAAATTTAATTTTCTCTAAAATGAGAACATTTCTTATATCGAAGATCAGAGAGGACTATTATGATCGTATGATGATGGTTTTCCTTGTGTTTCTGTCTCTAAATGTGTCGGATACAGACATGGAAGAAATTTTTTCATAGTTCAAAAGTTAAATAAAATATTATCAAAGTAGGTGTAAGTTAGGAAGTATTTTATTTAAAATAGGATATTTTCAAATTATCATGTCAAATTATTATTATTTTATTTTTTTAAATTAGAAAAATAAAATTTCTTCATTTGTAATGAATGCATTATCACTTGTATGCAATGTTCATATTGACGGTGGAATTTTTGTAATTGAGCTTCAAAGAAAAATTTGCTAAAAAAGTAGCAAACCAACTAGAGGATGGAGGCAACAGAGGTTGGACGATACTCAATAACCTCTCGCCAGTCCCTAGTGATGAGGCCACAAAATTGCATTAGTGACAGTTATTTTTTCCAAAATAACTAAAGCCAAGATTAGTTTCTAGGTGGCAACGACAACCGTCTCATATAATTTGTGATTAGAGTGGTAATTATCTATAGTGGTGGTTGCATACGTGACAATGAGGGTTTGTTGTTCAAGATTTTATGTTGTGGTTAGTGTTAGTGATCTAAATATGCACCCTAATGCCAAGTTGTGAATGAACTTAGCAGGTTTGGATGTAACATGGGACTGCTTTTAGGTTGTATGTGTCCTATTTGAAAGTAGACCTCTAGGTTATGGGTTGGCTTCCATTTTTTATGCCACCTAACTACTAATTTCTAAGATAAAGGGTAAGAATTGCATGAAAAATGAACCTAATACTGAAAATATCTAAGGTGATACACCAAAAACAACTTGGACTTGATAACAACCTATCACATTCAAATCAATATCATAAAACTTGGTTTACAAAATTCATTTTCAAATGCAATTTACATAAGTAATTTATAAGGAGGTCTCTAAACAGGGCTTTTAGAAGGAAAACAAAGGTTTCACAATTAACAACACTATTTAACAACACAACTTATAACCTGTTAACATACATTTCTACTAAACAGATGCCTAAACATGAGACAAGTTTGCAAGGAAAGATAAATTTTCACAAGACGAACTGATCAATCATTAACAGCATACCATGAAACATGAAATGAGAAGGTAAAATGCTCTATTTTATTAATTCAAAGTGCTTACTGTATCACAATTCCATCTGAGTTACAATACTGCTCCATGAAAAATAGCTCCAAAACAAAGTTACCCTATTGCTAGAAAGAAAGAAATCCTCCAAAATGCCCAAAATGAATATACTTAAGCAAAAATATCACACAACTCTCATGCCTACCCATCTAGAAGGTTCTAGTCAGATGAGGCACAAAAGCCAAAAAAGAACCTTCCAAAATCACTCCAAAAGGCCTCCAAAATGGTGAAAAGTCAAGCTTAGACTCAATTCATGCCAAAAGTGTGACAAAACTCCCTCCAAAGTAGCACATGTTTCTCCAAAATAGTCAAATTCTTCATCGCCACACTCTCCTCATGTATGCAAGCCAATCATTTTGTCTCCCAGCTTGGACTCATGCAATATGTGTGTTTTGAAGGCACAAGACTCCAAAAAGGCATTAAAGATAATAACTTGATTAGGTGATTTATAATACACCACTTAATCAAGTTATTTTACATTTCAAAGAAAAATATAAGAGGGCCCACCATCAATAATAGACTATATTATATTTGCATGTAAATAATATCAAAGTGATTAGCAAATCACTTAAAAATGATATTTTTATACTTTGAAATAAAATGTAAAAATATAATGAAATGACAAAAATGCTTTCAAAAGTATTAAACAAGATCAAAAAACATCCTCCAAGGCACCTGATCATTTTACTTGTACCTCATTCTTAATTTCAAGGCCACATATGGTCAACATTCTGATTTTCAAAGGCAAACGAGATAAAGGCCCAAATTCGGCCTATATGATCGACCTCCACACTTCTTGGAAGGAATATTCTAAGTCTTCAAGGCACTAAGGCATTCATGACCAAAAGGTCAAAGGCATGACCTATGACTTGGAACACTCCATATGTTTCATGTTTGAAACACTTAGCAATATTTGAAATGAGGCATTAGACTTAAGGCATAAAATGCTTAAGTCATGAACTTACTATTCAACCCCCATTATGCATTAACATGAGCTTCGTTTTTTAAAACATGGGATAAAAATCCCATCGGCATCTAGAAGGGTCAAACCCTAATCATCAAAAGATTAAAAATGTGGAAAAAACACCATCATTTTCCATTGAGCATTTTGGCAGAGACATGTTGTCTCCATGGTGTTTTGACACTAGTTTTTGGCCGATTCTTTGATGGAAAGCGTATGAACACACAGGTAAATGCATTTATTTGACATAAATTTTTATTTTTCACTTCTTTGGAGCTCCTCCAATTATTTTAGGTTGTTGCTTGTAGCATTCTCTAATGAACTTTGCTTCATTTTCTCTTTTTGTTGTTGTTCTTCACTCTTAATAGCCACTATGAGAAGCTTGAAAGAATCTTTTGGTAAAAGAAAAGAAGTTTGAAAGTTGCAAAAATATGAGCAATAACCCCAGGTATGCTTTGAATTGATCTCACTCCTCTCATAATTCAAGCCATAGAGTTTACTTCGAGCCTTCATTCTGATTAATAAAGCAAAAATTCTTCATTTCCTTCTACATTTTCTTTGAAAGAAGAAAACCCCCAATCTGTTTGTTGTTTTGAAGAAAACAAATCCATTGAGGCCGTGACTGTAGATAGAAGAATGGCTCTTTGTTTGTCATTTTGAATCTGCATTTATAGCATCATACTTTGATTTACTTAAAAAAAAATGCCTCAAATGCCTTCTGTAGCTCGAACCCCAAGTGGGTTTCTTCAAATTACAACAAAATGGTGTTTCTCTGTGAGCATATAAACTGGGTTTTGCACATCTGTTTCTTGTTTTCATTATCTTACAAACTCTCCTCAATATTTTGTATTTTTCAATTTTTTCTTGAACCCAAGTGGGTTTATGTTCATTTGAAGAAATTTTTGATTCTTGTAAAAAGCCCCAAGTGGGTCACCTTCAATTTGTAGAAATTTTTTATTCTTGTCAAAAACACCAAGTGGTTTTTTGTGTTCCTAAAGAGAATAACATAGATTTCAAGAGTCACATCTATAGCTGCAATTTTGTGTAAAAACCCAAGTGGGTTTCCTTCAATTGTAACAGATTGTGATTTTTTGCAAAAAACCCCAAGTGGGTTTTGGTGTTTTTGAAGGAAAAAACCCCTACATGCCATAGAAAATGAGATGGGGTTTTGAATGCCTTTGCATTTTCAGTTTTTTCATCTTTTGAAAAGATCTTGCAAAATCATAATGTGAATGAGATTTCATGAGAGAGAGATCAACTCCTTTCCATTTTGTTACTTTGGTTCTCATGAAGGCTTTGCTTACATTGATTTTCTAATTCATGTGCTTGAGGTATGGATGTGAGTGTATCTGTTGCTACTTTCCCAGACAAAATTTCACTTGAAGACTCTATATGTTCCATAGTTGAGAACCCTGAAGCTTGCTGGACTTGTTTTGTTTCTCTTTGTTTCCTGGATTCTTTGACTTTAAATTTTGTTTGATCAATTCTCATTGTGAGTATTGTTTGTGCCTCTAATAAAGAGTTGTCTTTCAAAACTTCAATACCAACATCTTCAGGATTATGTTTTTTGGATCCTTGTCCATGTTTGGGGTATGTGTCACCTTGATTGCATTTGATACACCTACACCATGACTCACATTGTCCTTCTTGTAAATTGATCTTTTATCTGCCAACTCTAGGCTAGAAATTGCCACAGTGGAATGAATGCTAGTGGTTGTCATGTTGAGGACTGATGTATCTTCAATGGTAAAACTATTTATCTATGTAGAAATATGACTTGAATTCTTTTGAAATCCTTCAAAACCTACATTACTTGGTGCTCTCATGATTTGCAACATTTCCAGATTAGTGGATGTGATGAAGTATATCTTGTTGAATGTTACTGTAGGTGAATCTTCTGCATTTGTATATGATTATCATGTTGCTTACTTAAATTCTGACTTCCATAATCACATTTTTTCTTTGAAGGATTATAGTCATCTTCTTCATATTCAATAGATTACACTCATGTACACCAAAGGTTTTCCATATATTGGAAACTCTGTTTATTTAAAGTAGATGCACATTTCCTTTTATAGGCATAGAATAGACTGGAAGTACACTTACCTCTATCTTGATGTGACAATGCATAAGAATTGCTTGATGTGTTTTGTTTCCATGTGGTTCATTGCATATATCACTTATGGAGGTAATCCTTGGGTTTGAGCAACTCAAGAAAATGTAGATGAAATTTGTGGTTGATCATTATGTGACACCGAACAGGGCAATTGAAAAGCTTTACTACCCTTCCTTTCTTCTTCATCTGTGATGCAATCTCTTGTGACCACCTCTTGTTTGCCTTCAGTAAACTCAAAAGACATTAGTCTTTGTTGTTGTCCTGTATGACATGAAAATACATTTTCTCCTATGGACTGCCCTAATTTCTTGGAAGTTACCAGGTATCTCCTTGAAGGCATGCACTTCAATGGTGTTCTTTTTTGTAACATTGACATCATATAACATTGTCATCTTTTGAATCTTTTGTCCATCCAACTGTTCTATCAAAAGGTGGGTTGGCTGATGTAATACTAGAATGTTGAGGTCTAAGAAACCCTTCAAGCTCATTAACACTAGAACTTTCATCATGAATTGTGATGTTGACTTTTCACTGCCTCCAAGCCTCTTGTCTATATCTAAGACATTTCAAGGTGCCATAGAAACTTGATCAAGATTTCTAGCTTTCCTCATCCCTTTTTCCTGATATTTTGAAAGTTCATCAAGATCATCTGCATACTCCTCAGAAGGCCTTTGAAGGTTGATAGTTTTCTTGCCCTATTTTATAGCTTGGTAGCTACTTGTGATGCATAGCACTGTCTTTTATTACTCTTTCAAAATACTAGCTTTTGAGGCTTCTACTTTTCAAATCTGAAACATGCTCATGCACATGGAGGTGTAGAAGCATAATTCCATGAGCTTTTATCCTCCATGCTACCCTTTAAACCTGCAATTTGATCTTCCGGGGCTGCATCTATTTCATATAGAACTAGATGTCAATTTTGAAGCTCTTGACACTGATGGTAAAGGAATCTTTAACTTAATATGATCTTGTAACTTTGTCATATCTCCCTTTCAATGATAAAACTACAGTCTTTTGTTTCATTTCTCTTTGTGAAGTTCACTGTTTTATACAATGATAATATACAATGCATCTCCATTATTCATTTGCGTCAATGTTCATTTCTTCCTTATGCATTGCATTTTGATACAACAACTATATTGTTGCCTTAACCATGTACCTTCTTTCTCACCTTGTGCATTATGATGCTATGTTCCATTTTGTGGACTTCTTATTTCATGGAATTGCCTCTCCATATCACTGTTATGTATACTTGTTCTCAAGGCATTAATTCTTATAATTCTAAACTTGGGATCCTACTTTCTAGCATGCAATCTTGATCCATGTTGGATCATTTATGATGACCAAACCTCTGCATGAAAGATTATGAGCACATCCACTAATGTTGTCCTTGCATTGACATGTAGCAAGCATTTTTTTGTCCCAACCTTCATGGCTTCCATAACAATGCTTGCTGCCCCACATGTTTACTACCTAATTTCCACAATAGTTGTTTACCTTTTCAATTATGTGCCACAATTAACATTGTCTCCTCGCTTTGATCCTAGTGGGAAAACACATGTCACCTATGTCACTGACCTGAAAGCTCACTGTCCTACGTGATGTGTGGTTGTCCAATAGGGTTAAGGTGAGAAGGACCTGAAAATACTTTGGATTGCTCCCTCATTATTTAAGAGATGCATAATTGAACTTGAAGCATCTTTTGAATCTGATATTGAAAGTTGATCAACTAGTGTGATTCCATATTAATTTAATGCACTATTAATAGGTATATCTTTGATCAATTTGCTCAATTTCTTATTTCTCTCAAAGAATGTTGAGATCTACCCTTGTGGAAGACAAATTTAGCCCACATGCTACATTTAACTGAATCGGAACAATAACAAGACTTTTCCTAAATTTGCACATGAACCAAACAAGTTAGAAAAATAGATGCATATTTTGGATGTGTTTGATGAATTCACTGTTTTCCAGGACATCCAAGGTTTTCACTCTTATTTAATGCACTTAGGGATCAATTTATACATGCATAGGTAAGTTTTTATGTAAGGTTTGAGATCATTCATTGCTTACAACATTGCTCTAACGTCATCGTGTTTTCCATATGCAGGAGCTAGGAGCACTACGGAGCTAGGAAGGACACAAGCAGCTTGGGGAAGCAATAGGACGAGATGAAACCTTGAAAACCAGTTATTCTCAGGAAATGATTGGTCTCCACCCTTATATACAAATTTATTTGTTTACTTATTCATGTATAGATTGTTCTTTTTTCATTGAATAAGTAAAGTTAGTCCCTTGTCTTGTGAGGGACATGTACACTTCATGATTATCAATAAAGATTACATTTGTACACATATGATTCTCTCTTCTCATTTGTTGTAATTGCAACATTGGAATGAAAATGTAATCTATTTCATTTGACAATGTTTTTCATGCATATTGATGACTTGACTTAGCAGACTATGGTTTATCTTTTAAATGTTTAAACAAATAACACAAAAAGAATAAACACTAAACCCAATTTCAGCTTAAAGCTAAAAATCAGGTAATAGTTAGATGTGTATGTCCCCAGTCACAAATCTTGGTTGTATGTGAATGGATTTTATTTTCCCCATTCACAAGTTGGTGTAAGTGATTGGGAAGTGTTTGTCCCTAGTCACATAAGTTTGTGATTATGATTGGATGTGTGTGTCCCCAATCATAATTGTTGTGAGTAGATGTGTGTGTCCCTGTTCACAAACTTTATGTAAGACCTTGTATAGATTTGTTAGTCCTCGTCCTTGGTTCCATGGGTAGATGTGTTTGTCCCTATCCTTGGATGAAGGTATATTGAGCATAGTGAGGCTAGTTCCACTATCGCTTTTCATGAGTAGATGTGTATGTCCCTACTCATACCTTATGATGAGCTCCTTTGTATGGTCATCAAGTATTGTGATTTACTTTGACCCCATGTTCACACTAAGGGGGGGTGTTGGGAATTTATGTTAGTGTTCACATGTTAGTGTGAGGTAAATTTAGTTAAGTTAATAACTCGCATAGTTATTATGAGTGTTCAAAATATTTGTTAGGTTAATTAAGTCATATGTGTAGACTTATTTTGTTGCACAAGTGTGTTTTTTTGAGTTGTTAAAACAACTCATATATTTAGAGGAGTCATTATAGGAGGTTTCCTAGAATGTAGGAAATGCAACTTCTATATATATGTATTTTGTATTGAATGAAAATTAAAAAATAAGCACACATTATTTTATGTTGTATTATTTGCAGCTTCATTTGTCTCTTCCCATATTTCTAATGGATTCAAGGTTCAATATCCACACCCATTGAAGCCATTTCATGCAAGTTGTGGATCTACATTCCAAGGTTCATTCAAGGGTTTGGTGATTTGTGACATTGAGTTATTCATTCATCATTCCTTTCATGCTATTTCATTTCATTTCAAGGTTTAATTATCAAAATGGGGTTTGACCAAGGAAAACCCTCATTCACCAAAAATAAAACATTTTCCCCTCTTCATTTGTGTTTGTAGATATAGGTGGAAGAAATCTTGAAGATCTCTTGGAGAGAAAAATTGAAGAAGTTGCAAAAGTTGCAAAAGTTGTCACCTTTGTTGTCATCTCATGGAAACTCAAATCTCAAATTTATTTTTGACTTTTCGACTATGAAAATCGGGAATCTAGAAGTGTAGACATAGGAGCACTAGACTCAGAAACATATTTTCAAGAGCCATACCCAAGACCCATTGCAGGGCAAATGAGTCCTTAGAAAACTTTTGAAAACACCATTTTGTGAGAGGTACACAACATTTATCCCTTCCAGATCTGCAAGAAACATTGTAGGTTCCTTCAGTTTTATGTTTAATCTACTAAACCGAATTGATAGATTGAATTTTGAAGTTGATTTACTATTTTTAATCTTTCTCCTCAAATTGTTGTTTGACCTAGACCCCTCGTCCTAACACAAAAAGGGAAATTGCAAGATTCCTCAAGAATTCACTCACCTAAGGGTTGAAAGTGGATTTTGACTTGAGGGATCTCATTTCCTAAATGAAATAGAAGAAAAGGTAGGTTCATTCACCTCATTTTTCCTTTTCTATTTATAGTAAGTTTGGTGAAATATTCCAAATTTAGTATAAAACCCTGTGTTTTGAACCCTATGCCTATTTTTCTATGTTTCATTTTGGTGAACTCGAGTATTTGACCATTCTAATTTCTGATTTGGAGTGCATTAAAACCCTATATCTAGATTTTGAATTAACTCATTGCATTTAGGGTTTCTAAGTTTGGCATAAAGTTTCATTGCATTTTAGGTGTAAACTTTTATTTTGCATTCATTTTAAATCTGAAAATTCAAAAACAAATTGCATCACATTGATTTTGCATAGTGTTTGCATATTAGTGTAATTTTCATCATTTATATTCAAAAATTGAGTCAAAATTGCATTTCAAAAAGTTTCATATAGATCATCATTTGTGCTTCATTTCACTTGCATTTAGACATCAAATTCCAAAAAAAATTGTTATAGAAATACCAGTTTGAGACCTAGAATAGAGAACACATAATCACTCAGAAATTACATTTTTCATTTTTTCAAAAACCTGTAGAAAGACCCATTTTCCCCTAGGCGAATGAGTCCTTCAAGGCCTACAAAAACCAACTTTTCTGAGCTTTTTTTTGGTTTTCTACACTTCTTAGGCCTGCTTGTAACCTATAGTATTAGTCTGGAAAGTTTTGTTAGAGTAAAGGTTTTAATTTAATCATGTTGATTAAATTACCTTTATTCCTCTATTAAGATTTCACTTTAGTTTGCATTTGTGACATTTAATAATTATATTAATTATTAAATGTCTACCTATTAGGGTTTCTTTTAGGGTTGCACAATATCCTTTTATAAGGATTCATCATTGTAATTTATCTCTCTCTCGGATGAAACATTTTTCAGCTTTCAGAGCACCCTTGCTTGTTTGTCTCCATCTCTTCTTTCAGTAGCAAAAATCATTAGATCTCAAAATGTTTACATTCTTGAAGCTTTACATAAGTTGGATAAAAATACTTTTCACTCTTGGATACACAATGTTTACATTCTTGACGCTTTGCATAAGTTGGATAAAAGTACTTTTCACTTTTGGATATACAATGTTTACATTCTCAAGTGAAGCTTTGTATATGTTTGATAAAAGTACTTTTCACTTTTGGATACATAATTTTTACATTCTTGAAGCATTGCATAAGGTTCATAAAATTACTTTTCATTTTTCGGTAGACAATATTAGTATCTTACCTTTCTAAGCATGCCAAGAAAAAGTTCACCTCCCCCACTTATGAGAATGTTTTTTTGAAAGAGAATACAATAGTGGACACTCATGACAATAAAATTTGGTCTTCTCTCAATATCTATCCTATTTGTGAAGAATATGTTTTGGTGTTAGAAGATCCATTAGATGAGAGTAATGAGAACCATATTTGTTTATATTCCCCTACTAAGGAAAAAATTACTAAACAAGAGGATGCCATCATTGATAAGCAAGATAATCCAACCATTGATAATTCTCCTACTTATGATAAGTCATTTTAGAAGAACAAACCTTTGAATGTCATGAACATCTAGTTTTTTGCTCTCCTAAAAACTATCTTACTATGGAAGATATCATGGTGCAAGGAAAGGACAAAATTGACACATGTATTTCAAACAATAGTAATGTGGCTTCCTTAGAGGAAGATGATGAAGTGACATTAGACTCCCCTTCACTAAGAGATCATGAAAATAAGGATAAGTTTGTTAAGGTTATGAACATTAGAACTCCCTCAAGTCCTCTAATTCTTAGACCTCCTACAAATCCTTTAATTACTGGACCACCTAAGCCTCAACTTATCCTCTATTCACCCTCACAACAACCACAAGTTCAAAATAAACATGTGCTCATCCTAAGACCACCTCAGCACAATGTTTCACAGAAACCAAGTTACAATACTGTTGCTCACACATATAATACCAGGAACAATAGGCAACCACAAACCACTCCCACTTCATTACCATTGCCTCAATCTATCTTGCCTAGTGCTCCTCATTTGCTTTTACATAATGGAAAGGAGTATGATCTTGTTGAAAAAATTAAGAATACTCCTTCTAAGATATCCTTACATATGGGATCTTAATCAAGCCTCACCTAGTTATCATAGCATGCTTCAAAGTGCTTTACAACAAGTTCCTATCCCTCCCAATGTGCAGCCAAATGATATAGCATCCATAATTCAAGGAATGAATTTAGAAATTGTTTTCCACCAAAGTGAGCTTCCTCCTTTGGAAGTGCAAAAAAAAATGAAGCTTTTATGATACTAGCTATTATTAATAGGAAGGGGATAAAGATAACCCTTGTTGATAATGGATCATCTCTTAATGTGTGTAGTGTAAGCCTTTTGGATAAGCTTGGACTGTATAATACTAAGATTCAACTTGATTCTTTATCTATCCATGGATTTGATAACATAGGAAAACAACCACTTGGTGTGATCACATTACCAATTGCAGTTGGAAAGGTCGCATTACAAACTACTATTCATGTTATGCCTCATGATCTTTCATATAATCTTCTTTTAGGTAGACCATGGATTCATGAAATGAATGGGATGTCTTCTACTCTTCATTGTATAATGAAGTATGTCTATAAGAACAAGGTTTATACAATCAAAGGTGACCCTGAACTAGATAGTTTGCTCATTGAGAAAGAAAAGGAAAATCCTTTGAAAACATTGATACCAACTACACAAGTGGAACCCATGCAAGAGAAAGACAAAGAAAAACATATTGAGGAAGTCACAAAGCTATTGGAAGATGATTGGGGTTCCTTGGATTTCACACCTACATTCATGGGTGAATACAAGATTGCAACAAAAGAGTCTAAAAAGGCAAAAGAAAAAGTGGTAATGTCAACACAAAATTTAGAAGAACCATCGAAAGTATCCACTTCAACCACTTTAGGAGGAGAAAAAAATTACACAAAAAACTTTTGATGAATTTGATTATGAACAACCAACGAATCTAAAAGAAATGAAAAAGCTTTATGGAAGAGGTTATGAAATTTTGAAACAACTTGGTTATAGTGGAAAAGGATGTTGTGCTAGAGATCAAGGTATTGTGTCCCTATAGAGCCTAATACACAATAAACCACTCATAGTCTTGGTTATTGTCCTTCGAAAGAAATAAAAGCATCAAAAAATCCTTCACTCAACATCAACACTCTTACAAAATATTCTTCTAAGACAACTTTAACTTTGGTGCATTCTGAATCGATAGATACTACATGTGGGAATATCTCATTAGATATGTGCATCAAGTTGATACTTTTTCTACTCACTATAATCAATAACATTAGTTGTTGCTCCTTGTCATGTGGTAGATGTAGTATCATAGTATATTCACTAACATGCATGAAGGTATAAAATTGGCTTTATGCAATCATATTTTCCTTTTGCAAGGAGCAGCATGCCATCATACATTTTTGCCTCACCTTTTGTCCTTGGGGGGCAAGGGGTTAGATAGCCTTGTCCAAGTTTGGCACTTGATGTTGTCCCTTTCGTTAGTTATCTGCCTTCTATATATATTGATCAAGATTGGGATGTGGACGACCTTCTATAGGTTGACTCACATGTTCCTTACCAGTCTTGTCTTTGTTTTATTTTGCATTTTTATTGTGTGATTGAATGTGCGTGATCCCCGTACTATTTTGTTTGATGTATCTCTCTTCATGTGCATTCCTCTATTTGTACCAACATTCCTTTATATATCGTAAATATTTATCTTTTCATTTGTCTTGTGTTTTTCTTTTGGGGATGATGCAAGGCGTTGAGACATTTAGGTTTCTTCCATGTTGAACTTTTTTTATTTTCACTCTCTATGTGTCATTCTTCTTGTTTTGTGAGTATTTGGGGAATGATGACGTTTCTAAGCTCTATAACAATATTTTAGCAAAGATAAATTGATCCTGAATCTATAGATTATTTGTTTTGGGATTTCATTTTAGGGGCAACCCTTCCTTCCTCTCCTTTTCATGGCGTACCTTCACTCGGGAATATTTGACTTGGTCTAGGGCTTTCTAAATAAGCTCTCATGTCTTATTTATTGTTTAGCATTGATCATTGTCTACTTTAAAGAAAATTGCTCCCAACAATGATGCTAGCAATTTCTTTAAAGTGGGGGCATAAATTGACATTATTTTTGACATTCCTCGTGTTTCATTGTGTGATTTTCTCTCCTTTTGTGATGTGTCTTTTTCTTGGTCGTCTCATTGGGTTTGATGTCCTTTGAGAGCATGATATTTCTTTTATCCTAGACTTGTCCTCTCTTGGATACATTAGGCACAATATTCCCTAAGAAGAGACCTTACATGAACTAAGCAAAGTCCCTTTGAAAAAACCTATATTTTCATTTTTTCATAAGTGTTTAGCATACTACAACTTGTTAACCTTGTGAAGCCCGAAGTTCTAGTTGTCGTTTTGTGGTTCCCTATTTGAGTTATCAGAGGGATAGCTTTGGTATGGTTAGTACAATGAGAGCCTGTAGACCTGGAATGACTTTCTCACTAAGCCACTTCCTTGGGGGATCAACTAGTGGATATCCTGAGGTTCCATTAGCCCGTAGTGAGTGTGCGCATTGTTTGCATAGTGGACATCGAGTTCTGCTTGTGAAAATTACTGGACAAATAGCTAAGATGTGTTTCACATCGCATTGGATAGTTGAGGCTTGATCCACCTCCCTTTTTCTTTCTATTCTTTGATGTTGTATGATTGAGAATATTTTTCATTGCTACATACATATGTTTTGAATGTCTACTTTAGTGTGAGTTTTCATAGTGCTCTTCCTCTCACTAAAGTGGGGGCTAAATGTAGTGTAGAAAAATGTATCCCTTTAAATTTTCACACTTAATTAGGAATTAATATTAAAATTAACTTAACTGGGCATGTGCAGGATCATGGTATGCCAAACAGGCCCTTAAGTGGCAAAATATTCAGAAAAATCAGTGTTAGGCAACTTGACGTAAATATTTGAATAAGTTATCTATATTATTTCAAAAATATGTAAGAATAGAATTTGTAGAAAATTGAATGTAGTTTCTAAAATACTAGGTTTATTTAAAAATAAATAAAATCTATTTGGTGAAAATTTGAAATTTCAATGCAGTAGTACTTAAATTTCAGGGAAAAATAAGAAGTAGGTGTCTGACCACCCTAAACATAATAAAATGATAATATTTTTTGTAATATTTTATATATAAGTAGAGGACTCATGTCCGGATGTGATGCATATTTTTATAATTTTTTCCAAGTAAATAATTAATTATGAATTTTTATTACAACTTTTAGAAAATATAAAACTCGTCATTCGACCACCTTAACTTGGTCAAAAATTCATGAAATTTAATTTTTTTTTTTTAATCCTATAGTATGTAAAGCATAGAATGACGATGTTTTGGATTCAAAAATATGATACCGTTGAAAGTTATATATGTTTTTCAATTAGCCTATCAATCAGGACTTTAGTCATAATTCTAATAGAAAATGAATAATAATTATTTATTAAATTCAAATTAAATCATAATTTATATTTTTGGAAATCTGAGAATCTCCTCTAAAAACCCTTTTCGTTTCATTAATTTTGGGTGAAAAAAAGTTGTCAGCCACATACCCTACAAATATTGCCACTTTTTGGCATACCATGATCCTGCACATACCCAACTATACATTAATTTAGCGTTGTAATATGTTTTTTACATATTCACATTAAGTTTAGGGCCCTATTAATTAAAATAGACTTAATTGTGCCTTATTTTTAGTGTTGTAGAGTGTACATCTTTAAACTTTCAAACTTATTTAGGGCTCCCTTAATCAATTGAGCTTAATTTTACTTAATTGGCCCATTTAATTCAAATCCAAGCCTGACTAATTTCATTTTCCAAAGAGGAAACCCTGACATTCATTAATTCCTAAACATAACACTTCTCATTGAGTAATGTGTGTCCTAGGTAGGTGACCTAGGACCCATTCACCCATGGGCGAATGCGTCCTCACTTAGACCTAGGACCTAAATTTAAATTATATTTTTGGTGGTATTTTAATGTATTTAAATCTATATTCAATTTTTGGCTTGTGATATTTGAATTTGGGGAAATTATTTTGCATACCTATACATATAAGGTCATTTCACTATGTTTTACCTAGAAGATTTCAAGAAGCATTCCTAAAGTGAATGTTATGATTCAAGAACACTTTCAAGAGAAATTCAAGGCATTCAAGAGTAGACTTACTAAAGAATTATTGCAGAAATCAACATCTAATTATCATATCAAAGTCTTCTTGCATCATGCATGTTATTGGAGCTAATATGGTGATGTTGAGTTCATGATCCATTCAAGCATTCAAAGCATTGTTTCAAGTCAAGATTCAAGGTTCAAGATCCATGTACATTGAAGAAATTTCATGCAAGTTATAGATCTAAATTCTAGGGTTCATTCAAGGGTTTGGTGAGTTGTGACATTGAGTTGTTCATTCATCATTCCTTCCAAGCTATTTCATTTCATTTCAAGGTTTAATTATCAAAACTGGGTTTGACCAAGGAAAACCCCCATTCACAAAAAGAAATAAAATCCCTCTTGATTTGTATTTGAAGATTTAGGTGGAAGAAATCTTGAAGATCATTTGAAGAGAAAAATTGAAGAAGTTGCAAAAGTTGCAAAAGTTTTCACCTTTATTGTCATCTCATAGGAACTTAGATCTCAGATTCATTTTTTACTATCTGACTATGAAAAATGAGAACCTAGAAGTGCAGACACCAAAGAAAAGTACCTAGAAACAAATTTGAAGAGAACTACATAGTACCCATTCACCATAGGTTGAATGAGTCCTTACACAACTTTTGAAAACACCATTGTGTGAGAGGTACACAACATTTATCGCTTCTAGATCTGCCAGAAACATTGTAGTTTCCTTCAATTTTATATTTAATCCACTAAATCCAATTGATAGATTGCATTTTGGAGTTGATTTACTATTTTTTAATCTTTCTTCCTGAATTTTTTTTGACCTAGACCCCCATCTTAACACAAAAAGGGAAATTGCAAGATTCCTCAAAGAATTCACTCACCTAAGGGTTGAAAGTGGATTTTGACTTGAGGGATCTCATTTCCTGAATGAAATAGAAGAATAGTTAGGTTCATTCACTCCATTTTTCCCTTTCTATTTATAGTAAGTTTGGTGAAATATTCCAAATTTACTATAAAACCCTATGTGTTTTGAACCCTAACCCATTTTTCTATGTTTTATTTGTAAATCAGTTCCTTCATCAATTTTTGGCTAACATTGGGTTGAAGGTTGTGTTTACTAATGTAGGCCAATGTAATAAGGGGCCTCATGAGAAGGTGATTGATATCATAGATCGCTATTAGCCCTTTACTCTTAGATTTCCTATGCCCTTTCTATTTCTGATGTGTAGAAAGTGTTCATTGGAAACTTGCAACAAGAGTTGCAAGATAAGTTTATTCTAATGAAGTATCTGTCCTTCACCCATCTATGTGCCACTCTACGTGAGTACCAACAAATGGTTGTGTAGTACGGGAATTCATCCTCGCACTCTCGTTAGGATGGGTGATCATATGTGTTAGTCTCTGGTGAGTCTAGAAAAAAAATGTTATGGAAAAAATAGTATCCATTCCTGGTGATAAAAATTCTACAATTTGAAATGAAATATTCACTAAATTATCAGAATCTTATAGTAATTCCTACAAAAACTTTTAAAATATGGAACAATAATTCTCTAAGATATTAAACCGATGTCTGAGTTGTATCCTTAGTCATACGATGCACACAAGTTTTGTCAATATCATCAGGTCTTGGGTCATGATATTGAGAGATGTTTTCATCTTTGCCACATGATACAAGACCATATTGATAATGATACAATCTGGCTTGATGGTAAGAATAAAAACTCAAAAAAAATTGTAGCAAATTCCAATAGCCAGCTATAAATCTCATATCCATTTTTGTCTCATTCAGCTAACTTGGTCAGTCCTTTTTCTTCTGTTCCAACCCCATCTGAGTATGTGAATTAGTTTCATTTACTCATATTCCTCCTTCAAATCACATGAATGAGATTCTTGATATTGCATTCACCTCACATGATCTTCCTTTGAACAAAGTGCTCTCAGTTATACATTACTGCTCATATCAATGATAATGTTGTAACAAGTGTTTATGGTTGACCCTTTGAGTTGAGTGAATTTTATCATAGAAGAGATTCTTTGTACTAACAATTTACTTAAGGAGAAGTACGAGGAATCATAGACTACACTTTGCACACATGACAGGTTATCTATTGCACCTATTGGAACTATTTCTTTGTCATTCCTTGTAGGACCTAAAGTCTTGGAAGTATCATTTGTAGTGATTCCTAATTCTGACCTGTTTAGAGTGAGTCTAGGCATTCCATGACTAGTCTCCATGAATGTGGTCACCTCAGTTATCCACATATGTCTAAAGTTCCCCACGAAGATACCATGCATACTATTAAGAAAAATACATATAAACCATTGGTACCATGTGGGGGCTTCTCCCTCGATCACTTTTGGCCCCTTGGTTGGACCCATACCTCTTAGAGGGGATCTTTTATATAGATCTCATTTTAGGCATAAGACTGGGGGCTCAATGTTAAAAGGTGGTTTCCCTCTGTCTGGTCAGGCTATCTCTTTGAAGGCCTCCTTGCATGCTTATTAGCATGCTTCATCCTCTTCCCATCCAAATGGGAAGGACAAGCATGCTCTTTCCCTTGGGCCTTCCCCCTCTTCTTTTGTCCCTTCTTGGGTGATCCCACAATACTAGTTTACACTTTCTCAAAGATCCTAATTTTTGCTAAAATCACATATTTTTAGAAAATATAATGATTTAAGCCTTCAAATTTTCCATTTAAAGGATTCCAAATGAAGAGGGTTTGATCAAACCACCTTAGATCAAAACCCCTTGGATATCCCGCTAGTTTTACACCATATCTATAACGGAGTCTCCTTTACACCCATCAAAATACTGATAAAAAACTGGTTTTGATTTATCTTTTGGGGGATCAAATGAAATCATTTAAAATTTGATTTTTTGTGAGTATGTAGTCCTTATTATAAGCTTCCCAAAAATTATAATTTTAAATAAATTTTATTTTATTATTATATTTATTTTTTGTTTCTTGTGAATGTAGGTTTTTCACTGAAAATCAAGCTCTTTGTTTTGCACATGTGGAAAAATAGCCAATTATCAAAAAAAAAATTGAAAAATATCAATGCATCTGATATTGAAGTCCTTGATCCAACAAAGAAAAAAATGAATTTCACTACATACAAAAAAAAAATTATGTTGTATACGGTTTGCCTATGTCTGAATTGTAATTGGTTGCACTTTGAAACTTGATTAAGGAAAAAATATTCAATAAAACACTATGAAACCAAATGAAAGCACTAGATATCATAGTTACAAATCTAAATTTGGAAAAAATAGAATTTTATCCTTCATGGAAAAAAAATTATGTTGTATACAGTGAGCATCACTCCTTAAAAATGGTGTTTACTGAAAAAAATTAGTTTTTGAAGGAGATGGAAAAAGAAGTGCAATCTGATTCCAAAATTTTTGAAAAAAATATATTTAGAATCTACAAACAAAATGTCACAAATCACTATTTTGCATCATCTTTAAATTCCTCACATTTTAGTTGCTATAGGTGCCCGAATGTGAAGATTTAGTTAGAAAAAATCAGTTCAGTGTCCAATTTGGCCAAAAATTGTAAACTAGTATTGTGGGATCACCTAGATTATGTATCCTCTTTTTATGCTTCCCAACCTTTGGTGGTGTCTTATGTTTCTTTTACTATTCCTAACACAAGAAAAGGAAAAGCACCCACATTGTGGAGGTCAAAGCCTTAGGTTTTTCATCTTCTAGTTTTACTGACAGTGCCCTGACCCACCCCTTATGGAAAGGGGAAGTATTCACATGGGGTTGTACCTATCCCCAAGTTAGCGAAAGGAAAGGGGCCCGCTATTGAGACGTTTGTCTCTCTTTGTCTCTATACTCCTCCTCCTACTTCCCCTCAGGATTCCACCCTTCCACTTGTGATGGCTATGGAGGATGCTCCTCCAATAGAATAGGAGCCTTCAACCTCTTCTCAGGTTGCATCCTCTAGTTCCCATAGCCATCATAACCAGCTTGTGTAAGAGCATAAGCGCAGGAGAAAGAACTTGGATAAGGAGCATACTACCTCACAAAAGACCAAAGATGAGCTTTTTGTTTTTGATTCCATTGATTCTCTCTCTATCGCTCCTATCTATACTTCTTGTTCTCCCTTAGTTCCCATCACCTCAGTGATTTTTCAACTTTGTTGGTGGACTCTAATGAACCTCACCCCAAAACGGTGCAATTTTTCATTACTCCCTTTATGGAGTTGCCTCTTATAACCTCTCTTCATGATCTTCCTCCTTTTATGCAACCCGTTAACATGCCCTTTACAAAGGTGGTTTCCTCTATGGCTTTGTCTCCTTCTCCATCTTCCACTTCAACTACAAGTATCACACATCATCCATTGAAGCATAAGTCAGAGAGTGACCTCGATTCAAGCTATGGCCAAAAAATTCTTCATCTCTTGAGTCTTGTTTTGTCTTGGTATATGACATCCTTGTGATGTAGGCAACACCCACCTCCCTGGATTTTATTACTACCCCTCTTCCTAAGGATGGCATTGACTCTTGGGTTTCTTTTCCTCTTCTTGTTTAGTTGCCACATGCCACTCCTAAGAAGTGCATGTTCAACTCATTGGAAGATATCCTAATTTTGTCTTTGATCTTTGCTAGATTGATGAGTCTAGTCTTGCAAGAGTTAAATGATGAAGACCTCAAGGAGCCTTCTTCCTTATCTCTTACTACAATTAAGTTGGCAAGTACTTCTCTAGCTATCCCCCTATAGGCTCATATTCCCTCCCCTTATGATGATCTAGACTGGGATCAAGGTGACCTACTAGCAGAGTAGGATTAGGCACCTTCTTCATCTTTAGATTAACTTTGCATGTTTATTTGTGTTCCTTCATGCTTGTCTATTTATGTTTTTTCTTTTACTTGGAGGACCCTTTCCACCCTTGTAGGTGCTTGGATACAGGAGAGAAAATCTATTGCACACTTCTTTTGTCTGTATCATCATTCTTCTATGTGCTATAAATTTTGGCTTTCACATTGGGAACGATGCAAAGCGTTGGGGAATTTAGGTCTCTTCCATGTTGACCCAAATTTTATTTTTACTTTATCTTCATGTGCTTTTCTTCCTACTCTGATACATTTGGGGGGTGACGATAATTCATACATATATTATACTATATTTATCTATCTATATATATGAGAAATTCTAACCTCAAATAATCAGATCCCCCTATAATCATGATTTCTTTGTCTCTTCTTTTATTTCCTCATGATGTTGTGGTTTCTATGTGTTTTCCCTCATGTGACAACATCACATGAATACATCTCACTGTGTATCTCATGACACAACATCTCTTGTATTTCTCTTATCCTTAGAATTACATGTGCTCCTTTGCATAGCACAAATCTTTCTAAGGGGGGCTATCATAAATATTTAATTTTCAAAAAGTCTCAAAAGGATTCCTTGATGTCTTATGTCTCGTTGTCTAGCTTGTGGGAAACCTAACTAGACTTGTCTTATCTTTTATGTGCCTGTCTCACAACAAAGTTTGTAGTAGCCATAGGCGTATCTACTTTTCATATGGTCTCTAGTCATTCTATCCATACCTATCAACGCTATCTTTTATCTTATCAAATTATGTCATGTCTTGTCTATAGAAATTTTATCACATCTATTTTTTTCTTTTTTGCATAATGTGTTTGTCTATAGCTAACATGCTTGTGGTGAAATTGTAGTTAGCTTTGTAGGATCAAAGAGTTGTGTCTTCTTCACATCTTGGTTGAGCTTCTCTACATCGCATATACCGGATTGAAGATCTACTTCCTCTTCATCCTGGGTATATTCTCTTCAATCTCTTTCTACTTTAGCTCACACATGTTCAAATACATATGCTCTCTAAGTGAGGGAAAAATGTAATGTCATAATTGCACTCTTATGCAATTTCACATTACATCAACCTTTACTTTAGCTTAATGAAACAATAATATGGATAACCACCTTCCTATCCTTCATTTTTGTCCCTGCCTTGTCATTTTCTATTGTGAGGGAGTTTTTATTAGAGATGCTTCCACATCACACAGACATCTGCATGTTGCACGAATGTCATGATAGGATTCATGGTCCTATGGCCATTGGGACATTACACTATCACCTTCCTACAAAGTGTAATTCCTCTATAGTTGTGTGATGCCAAAAAATGGTCTTCTTACATACAATTTCTCATTTTTAAGTCATATTTGTCCCTCTCACTCATTAATTCTCATTCTTTAGCATTCAATCTCTCATTCTATCACTTCATTATCACTTCTCTAAGAATTTTCACTCTCTCCTTCTTGCAACTCTACATCTTTTCTTTTTGGTTCAAGATCTTCTAAAAATCATGTTCTTAGACATTTGTCTCAAGCTCTCCCAAGGCATTGCTCTTCCTCTCGGCTTCACCAGGCTCATTGGAGGGAGGGTAACATTTATTTTATTGCATTATCATTCTTATTAAATAACAAATTGTTATCTTGCATATTATACTTTATTTTTTTGTCATTTCATCATCTATCTTTCTATCTCGTTTTCTATTTGGTTGTCCATGGAGTTGGAAATACCAAAGCAGGGGTTTGACCAAGGTAAGCCCCAAAAATAACCCCAACACTTTTAGTATTTTTGTGTGTGTAGATTGTTTTTGAGGAGCTTTGTGGGAGGCTTCATAGTTGTACCACCCATGAGCTCATCCTTTTTCTTCCACTACTTGCTATTTTGTTAATATAGTTTATTTACTCATCATTTAGTATTCTTCTTGTTGTGCGTTCTTTCATTTTTTGTATTCTATCTAGTTTAGTTAAATTGTCAAACTTTAGTTTTTGAGTAGTTAGTAGACCTTAAGTGTTTCTAGTGGATGACACTGTCTCTGGTCCATATGAGATTCTAGCACATCATGTTTTCATCCTTGGTCCTATGACTACCATCTTATATAGGTGTTTTAATTTTTTTTATTCAAAATAAAGATGAGTCTTAGGCATCATAATAAAAGGGAAAGGATAAAATTTGTTTCCTTTTGATTATGTCAAAATCTACCCACATAGCCTTGAAAGCATGAGAATTTTTAGGGTTGATGTTACGTTGCAATGAAGAATGTTTCCCACATTGCAGAAGGAAATACTTCATCTTACTTGAAGATGGAGGGCACATTGCAAATAATTAAAGAGGATAGGGGCATGTTGAGAAAGTGGAGGAGTTCAAAGCCTTCGTGTTTCAAAATTTACCCATTTTCCTTGCATATTTTGCTAGGTATGCCTTGAAATGTTCACTATATTGTTGAAGGTTTAAACCTTGTTGAAGTATTTAGAGTTGTGTGAATATCTTTCTGGCCATCTTTCACACCATATGTGTGAAAGGGTTCAAAATTTTCAAGGTAGATTTTCAAGCATACGGTTGTGTGGTAACATCTAGAGATAAGGTTGCACCTAGAGATTCCTCAAAGAATTTTGATAAAGAAGATTACTATGCACATCCAGAAAATTATTCCCCTATGTTTCATGAAAAAATAGCTCCTTATGCCTCTATAATAGTTAGCTATATTTGTTTGAAAAAAATGTTTTCACTAATTATTGAGCAACGAGCAATTGCAATATTTAGAGCTCAATAAAGACAGTCCTAGAAGGACATTCCTATGCACAGACAATCATATTCATTATGATAGTCATATGCACATTCCATGGGAAGATTATAAAGTTCAAAAGGGTTTTGCTTACATCTGAACTAAGGAAGCCCCACTTTATGAATTTTTTCATATATGTGGCTCCAATGATTGCAATTTTATTATTTCATGTCACCATTTTTGTGGAAGATGAATTCCTTATCCTTCCATGCGAGCAATGAGGGGGAATTTATGTTTCTTCTATGACATATAGGTAATAGAAAAGCATTCATCAAGTCTGACTTACTTCTTGAAGAACTAGTGAATGTTCTACTCTGTATCTTCAGGTGAATTTTTGATAGACCAACATGTGAAGTTAACTTGATTTATCAGTGAATAAATCAAGAAGAATGAGGGTGTAATAAATAAAATGGTTGTTTTATTCATTAGATTTTTAGATAATAAAGAAGCTAGTGAGATTATTGATATAGTTATATTTGTAAATGAGAATTCTAACCAATAGATAAGGATGGAGATGGATAAAGAATAAGGCATGTAGACAAGGCACAGTTGCATGAAATAAATACTTGTGAGATTTATTACATTAAATGGTATAGTGGATAATCCCAACCTAATGCAATTCAATTCAAACCCTAGGAAGAGGGTCACACCATATAAAGGGACAGGCCTAGAACAGCACAACAAGCCTTATATATTGTAACGATACACTTTCTCCTTTTCAAGAGGAATGATATAATGAAATTCCTAAGCCACCCTAAGATGATGAGTACAATCATTTATAACATACTTATGCATGAGAAGAAGATTGTGGGTTTTGGAACAAGGTGATGACATTGAATTTCAAAATACTCAAACCATGGTAGGGTAATTTCAAAAGTCCAAGGAATTCATTTTTTACTTTTTACTGTTTCAATATCTTTCCTCGTTGATTTTCATCTATTTAGAGAAAAATTGAGTTAATTCACACTACACAAAAGCTTGGGAAGTTTTGTTGAAAGTTTCCTTAGTCTTGTGATGTTCATTAAATTTGGAGACCTGTCGTTAGGGGAAAAGACTTAAGAGATCAAGTTAGCACATTGATTATGGATAGATCTTGTAGATCGTGAGATAGGGTAGTTGTAAAAAATTGTTTGAGATAAAAGGGTAATTAATGCATAGAAAATCCATAAGAAAAACAAGAAGACAATCAATGTCATGGAAAAGGATGCAGTCCCAACTCTATTTACCATCAAGAAACTTGTGGCATCATTATGCCAGGAAGGGCAGGGCATGGACACTAACAACAACACATGAGCTTTTGCAATGAGACAACCATTGAGTTAAGGACAAAGGTTTTAAGACATGGGAAAAATCCTCATGAATACAACATAGGAAAGTCTATGTGAAAATGAAGGTAGTTGATGATAATGTAATCCTTAAGAATTTATCTCTAAAAGATTCTCTAATTAGTGAATTAATTGTAACATAGAAAATTGTCACCCCAAGGGTTTTAGGACCTAAGGCAACAAGCTTTCTATACTCCACATTCAAGGATGCCCTAGAGATCTCAATCAAATAATGATAATGGGAGAAAGAGATCTGCTAAGGGACTATCCTAGGGTATTTTCAGAGATTAATGAGGGGTTCACCACCAAGCTAGGGATTGGAAAAATGTATGAAATGAAAGATCTAATGATTGAACTCAATGATGCAAGAATCCTCACTAAATGAACTATAAATGCAAATAAATCAGAGCAACAAACTGGAAAAATATAGAGAAGTAACTAGAAACCTAAGAGAGCTTGAATGGAGGCCTAAAATGATGAATAACCTAAATTTTAGGCCTACTGGGTCTCATACACCAGTCTAGGTGTATCAGTCCCAGATCTGGGTTTCTACGCAGGAACTGGTTTTTGGAAAAAAGGGTATCTGAAACTACAAAAATCTAAAAAATGACCTAAACAGGGACTCATATGTCAAGACTAGCGTATGAGTCCAGTTAGAGTTTTTTGGAACTTCAAGGTTTAAATACAGTCTTCAACATTTGCTCTATCCTTCCCAATGGGTTTCCAGATCTGAAACCCTAATTTTGGGGCTATAGATGACTTTTTAGTGAAGAATAAAACCTTGCAAATGAGGAGACAATTCCAACAACTTTCTCCAAGCTTGTAACCTAATATTCAAGGATTCTTCAACCTACAAGACACCTAGATCTACAATCACACATGTAAAGAGGAGAAAAACATGTTGATTGTTAGTGAATAGGAGTTTTCCTTGGTCAAACCCCTTTTAGGTAATTAAACCAAATGATGAGATAATGAACTGAGGATATGAAACATGAAACATGGGAAATGAAACATGAACAATTATACCTTAAATGATGCCTTGTGAATGATTCTTTGTAAATCTATAATCTAAGATGAAATGGCCATGAAGAATGTAGATCTTGATCTTGACAATAAGCATAGAAAAATGGTTGATCTTGGATCTTCAATGCTACTATATAGGAGAAAATTTACACCCCTTAAGAAAATTCCCCTTTCACATACCCTCACCTCAGAAAATTAAATCCAAAAGAAAAATTCCACATCACCCACCTACCTTCCATCCATCTGACATTTTCCTTGTGTGTCGGTGAGAGAAAATTTATCGGGGATGAATGCGCAATGCACAGACATCCGTGCGACACATTTCCATCCCTGACAAATTACTGCATCTGAAGTTGGAAAAGGTGTTACATACCCAATTGGGATTGAATTTTAACATCCCTCTTCAACCAACTGACCTGAAAAATTCCTTATTCCTTTTCATCCCACCTTCAAAAAACATTCATTCTCACTTCATTTCACCCTCTAGAAATTCTCTATAAATCTTCTTTCACATTCTCTTAGCAATCCATTCACTTCTTCACATTCTCAAGCAACATTCTAGCACTCCATTTTGAGCATTGTAGCAACTTTGACACTTCATCAACTCCACATTGCAAGTGTGAGGCAGCCATAGAAGTTTTGGGCTTGGAGTCTTGTGAGACCTCCCTTCATCACTGCTACAGTTGTGGTGACTCTACCAAGTCCATACCTTGCATTCTCCTCCATTGGATAGTGAGCTTTTAGGTGGAGGTGGTAATGCTTCCCTCCTCTCCTTTGTGATTTTATAGAGTAGAATAGTATTGTTTTGTAGTGTTCATTACAATCTTTCCTTCTACTGTCTTTATTGCATAGTCTACTTTGTTGCTTTCTGGCTTTTCATGGAGATGGAAGCACCAAAATGGGGGTCTAGCTGAGGTAGGCCCCTATACAACCCCAACAATTTTCCCTCTTTCTTGTGTGTAGGTGGATGTGTACATGGAGCTAGCTAGTGAACAGGCACTTTTTTGAGATTATCTTCATCACCCTAGCATTCATCTACTTACTTTATCATCTTCGTCTCTATTTATCATACTTCATCATTCTATTTTTCCTATCGAAACTAATTAGCTAGGTTGTTAGTAAGTTTTTAGGTAGTTTTTATTGTACTTCATGTTTTCTAGTTGTACAGACTCTAGCACACCTAAGAGACACCAGCACGCCATGTTGTCATCCCAAAACCACGTTGTCATCCTTGATAGAGAGTTGTCTAAGGTGTAGTACCGAATCCAAAAACCAACTCACCTAGTTTAAACTTGAACTTCAGATATGTAGAGTGACAAAAGTACTATATAGTGCTCTTCATTCTCGATCCTCACCCCAAGACATCTTTTAGAGTGAGGTAAGTTAGGGCATCCCTTCGCTCTCAGCTAGATCCCTGATGTGGAGCCTTGACATGGTTGGTCCCCCTCTCTTACATTTTTGGTGAACCCGACATGAACAACATCTACCCATTTGTCTATGTTGAGGATCTTCCCTCATGCCTTCAGATTGTTGTAACCCTAAGTGTTGTGAATGTTTATGAGCATCACAACCCAGTCCACAACTTCTAGGTATATTTTTAGGAGAAACGTGCGACACTTATGGATGGAAAAGATGAAGTTCACTTCTAGTTTTGGCTCCAGTTTCTACACTGGTCTAGCTAATGGGTTTACTAATGGTTTTCCTATGGGATTTATTAATGAGATGGTTTTTTTAGATGAGACCACTTGCATTCCTAATCCTCCAGCATCCCTTATGGCTTTATCCATGGATGAGGATGAGGTTGTGCATGTCCCTGTAGAACACCTTTTGGGATTAGATAATAGATTGGAAGACCTTATAAACCATTTTGAGAAAGCACCAAACATGGTGGGAGCTACTAGGATTACTAGTGAATTGAGACATTTATTGGGAAAGGATCGGATAGGCATAGAATTCTTACATGGCCTTTCTGATCTAACTGAAGCTTATGTCGTATAAGACTAGATCAGGTACTACCCGGGGGGAAATACTCGACACTTATGAAAGACAAATAGGCATTTCAATGACTACCACATCAATATGCATGGCCACAATGAGCCTCTCGATCAATGCCTCTTATGCTTCTCAAAATCCCCCCACTATCAAGGTGAGTAAAATGCCTCTTGGGTTTAGTTTCACCCCTCCTACTACCCTTGGCGGTGGGCACTCTGGTCGAATGAGTGGTGGTGGATTTGGTAGTGGAGGTGGTATTAGCGGAGGTCATGTTAGTGGAAGTGGATCCAATGGAAGCGCTATTGGTGGTTCTGGTGGAGGTGGTTCTAGAGGCTCCACTAGTCCTTTGTCATCTACTAACCTTGCTTTGAATGCCCTGGTTCAGAATATGGGTCGTATGCAAAACCAGCTAGTGAGTCTCTCCTAGGCCTTGGTCTAGCCTATCTTTCAACCCTTTTTCCAACATAGCCCATTGTTAGTGGAAATCCTAAGTACTCCCCTCCCACAAGGAATGGAGATTCCCAAATTTGAGAAATATGGTGGCAAAGGGGACCTGAAAATGTATGTGATCGTATTTAATGCCATCTGTACAGACTTCTTCCATCATGATGCGTTGATGGAAAAATTATTTCCTTGATCTCCTAAGAATACAACACTCGAGTGGTACTATTCCTTACCTAAAAATTCTACCTTCTCATTTGATCAACTTGTAAATCAGTTTCTTCAACAATTCCAAGCCAACATCAGACCAAAGATGACCTTTTTGGATCTCGTCCAATGCAAGCAAGGGGATAATGAGAAGATAATTGATTTCATAGTGTAGTATGAAGTGCTATTTTCATAGATCTCATACCCACTACCCAATTTTGACGTGCATAAGGTGTTCATAGGTAACCTACAAAGACCTTGGTAGGAAATTTTTTCCCTTACGAAATACCCTTCTTTCACGCATTTGTGTGCGACATCATGAGAATATCAATAGATGGTAGTTTAGTTTGGGGGATCCTCCTCATGCTCCCATTCAGAAGAAAAATCTATTGTATCAATCTCAGGAAAAGTTAAGGTTGTTGGGAATGTAGTAGCCGCAATGAATGATAATGGCCTCAAATGCAACATAAAGTTCACAAAGTTAGCAGAATCTTATTCTTCCATCTTACAGAAGTTGTTGAGGGATAAGATCATAACCTTGGAGAAACCTCGACCTCTCAAGGAACCTTACCCTGATTGGTATGATGCAAATGCTTTCTATCAGTACCATCAAGTCAACGAACATGATACCAAACATTGTATGCACCTATGTCATGAGACATAGGACCGCATCGAGGATGGTACTATTCATCTCGATGGGAGTAAAAAAAATGAAAATAAATCGGTGGTGAAAGAAAATAGTGAGTTGCAGATATACACAAACCCATTTCCATTGCATTTTGCTAACTTAATTATTGATCCCTCTGATTCTACCACTCAGCCCTCAGTGTATGTTAACATGATCATGATTACTCCTTCCTTGCAGCCTATGACTGGTTCACCAGACATGAAATTCACCTCGTAGGACCTTCCCTTGAATAACAAGCCCTCTCCCCTTTACATTCCTACTCACCTCAATGGGAACATTGTGATGGGGGTCTTAGTCAACATTATGAGCTGAGTGAATATTATCATAGAGGAGAGGTTGTGGATGAATTCATTTCAAAGGGAGGATTATGAAGAATCAAAATCTACCATTCGTACACACAATGGCCTCTCTCTCAAGTTGTATGGCTTAATAAACCTTTATGTCCTAGTTGGACCTAGGGCTATGAACACAACTTTTGATGTTATCCTAGAATCTAATTTGTCGAGGGTGAAGTTAGGCATACCTTGGCTAGCTTCTATGAACAAAATCACTTTCGTTGTTCATAAGTGTTTGCAATTCTCCCATGAAGGTGTTGTGCACATCATGCATAATACTAGATACCATCCATTGGTGTCCCATGGGGGCTACTCATTGGATCATTTTTGGCCCACCCTGATTGGTCCATTTCCCCCAAGAATGGACCTACTTTACTAAAAATATGTCAAGTACAAGACCAAGGGCAAAGGGCAACCAAAATTGACCCTTCCTATAGTGTAGCAACAAGCTGCCTCATCTTCTCAAAAGGGAAAGGAGAGGTCTACCTATCCTTAGGGTGCCCCTTCTGCTCCTCTTTCTAAAGAAGAGTTTTGGATGTCTACTCCTATCTTTTACATGATAATTTTGATGATGTCTATTTTGTGCAAAGCTAAGGTTAGGATATCGGATCTTCCTACCATGCCTCCTAGGCCTTGGTCCTACCTATATGGTAGAAGGAAGGGTCTTCATGGGGAATCCTCTATGTCTCAACTTCCACAACCTCCCACCACTCTTACTCCTAAAGTGGGGAATGGGAAGAGGCCCACCATCGAGGCACTAGAGTTGACTCCCCCCATTATTTCTCAACCTCTTCGTCCTACTCCCCTTCAGGAGTCTATCCCTCTACCAAAGATGGCTAAGATGGACACCCCTATGGCTGAGCAGGAGCCTGCTATCCCTTTGTAGCTCCTAGCCTCTATCTCAAAGAGTCATAGAAACCACCTTACACATGAGTGAAAGTGCCAGCAAAAGGCTCTAGCAACTGAGCAGGCCGCTTTGTAGAGAAAAGAAGAGGAGATGACCATCCCTGCTTTAGGGCCTCCTGATGCATCCTCTCTCCTCCCCTTTTCTTTCATTCAATCAAGTTCAATCTCACTTCTAGATCATTTTGTGAGTGTGAGTGTGCCTAACCTTAAAAAATGTGTAGGTGTTTATTACTCCCTCGACTGAGCCACCCCTATTAATGTCCCTTTTGAACATCCTACCATACCCTAAACCTGTGGACATGTCGAATACCTTAGTGGTGTTCGTCATGGTTTTCTCCTCCTCCTCTACCCCTCTTTCCTTGTCTATGGGGACTTCACATCCTCTAACAAAGCCAAAGGTAGAGGTTGGCCCTTCTAGCAATGGAGGGCATAAGTGGAGCCCACTTTCTCTAAAGGGTAGTTCTGCGCTAGCTTGTTCCATACTAGTGATGGAGTAAGTTCTAGCTTCCCCTAAGTTTGTCACCGCTCTCGAGTCACTCGGTGAGCCAAGTGGTGAATCTCAAGCATCGTCCTCCCCATCCATTGAGGTACGACATGGCACTCCTGGAAAGTGCATGTTTAACTCTTTGGATGAAGTTCCAACCTTGTCAGTGATCTTCACAAAATTGCTAACTATAGCTCCACAAGATCCAAGTGGAGAAGACCTTGCGAGACCTTCTTCCTTAGCCCTTGTTGCAGGAGGGTCAGAAGCTCCTCCCCTTAATATTCCACCACTGCAAGCTCATCCGCCTTCCCCTTATAATGATCTAGATTGGGAAGCAGATGACCTCTTGGTCGATGAGTGTTATGGGGAGGCCTCATCTTTACCTTTAGATTAGGAGTGTGTGTGTTGTGATGGGTTCCCCCGTACTTGTGTTATGTGTTCCTGGATGACCCTTGTCACCCTTGTTGGCACTTGGATACAAGAGTGATTTTGTGTCATAAACCTTCCTCTATTTCTATCATCATTATTCCTCTATTATGTGCTTTGATTCTTGGAAAATTAGGGATGATGGAAAGTGTTGGGGGCATTTAGGTCCCTTCCATGTTGACCCAAATTTTTATTTTTACTGTCTTCTCGTGAATTCTTCACATTGTCTGATGTAGTAGGGGGTTGATGATAGTTCATTTATATACTATTACTATACTTATATATATTCATGAGCAGCTCTGACCCAGAAATATCAAATCACCCCTTTGTCTCTTATTCGTGCTATTTCTCTTTCGCTCTTTTATATTTATCTCTTCTTTGCTTATTTTTCCCTCATATGTGTGATAACCTCATTTTCACAATTTTCAAAAAACACATTCATTTCCAAAAAATATTTTCTTGAAAATCCTTGCAAGCTTTTTCAAAGATCGCATTCTCGACTTGGACCCCTAACATAATGTGTTTCCTTCATCATGGGTTCACAAAGAAAGAACTTGAAAAATTTCCTCTGAGGTGGGAGCAACTTTTTCCTATGGGAGAAGCCTCAACCTTCCCCTCGTGAGGGGGAATTTTCTTCCCTTCAAATTCCTTGATGAAGTGAACATCTATCAAAAGGATTCCTTGATGCAGAATTTATTTGAGAAAAAACATCTCTTTTTCACTTTCAAACAACACATCCCTTGAGTGGACCCCTCTTCTTTTGAAGGGTTCTCGAGGAACCCCTTTGAAAGCCTTTCAATTTTCTCATTGTCTATGTGATTTTCTACTTGTTTGCATGTGTGGATGATTTTTTTTCTAACATATTTTATCTACGGATTAACATGTTGCTTTGTAGGTGCACCTATGAAGCTACTTTCCAATCTGACTTTGCGGAGTCCCCTTTCACTAGGCTTCCTTCATGAGAGAGAACTTGGGAGTCACCTTCTTGTAGGTCTATGGGCCTATAAGGCACTTACTTCACTGGTATTCATTCATGAGAGAGAACTTGGGGGTTTCCTTCTTGCAGGTCTATGGGCTTGTAAGACAATTTCCTCCTACGGGATTTGTCAATCATTGGTCTAAGGACCTTTGGTGTACTTTGTGCAACTTCATAGTTCTATGGGGATATGGAGTCCTTTTTTTTGAAACTCCCTAAATAGAGTACCTGTGGAGTCCTTTGCTTGCCCTATGATTTTGAGTTCGCTAAATCCTAGTCTGCTTCTTCGACAGTTTAGTTATACATTTCCAACCCTACTAACTCTTCGATCTACTTTACCAAACACTCATCGATATTTGTGCTTGCTAATGTGGGGGAAAAATGTATAGGATCGAATTTGCACCCCTTAAGAAAATTCCCCTTTCACATACCCTCACCTTAGAAAATCAAATCCGAAGGAAAAATTCCACATCACCCACTTGTCTTCCATCCACCTGGCATTTGTCCTGTGTTTCAGTGAGAAAATATTTGTTGGGGATGAACACAGGACGTGTGGAAATTCGCACGATGCATTGCCATCCCTTACGGATTCATAGATTTGAAGTTGGAAGAGGTGTTACACACCCGATTGGGGCCAAATTTTAACATCCCTCTTCGACCAATTGACCTAAAAACACCTTATTCCTTCTCATCCCACCTTCAAAAAACATTCATTCTTACTTAATTTCACCCTCTAGCAAT